>LR753428.1:442525-573871 GCA_902729485.2 Mus minutoides
AGACAGCATTTTCAACAAGTGGTGCTGGCACAACTGGCGGTTATCATGTAGAAGACTGGGAATTGATCCATTCTTATCTCCTTGTACTAAGGTCAAGTCTAAGTGGTTTAAGGAACTCCACATAAAACCAGAGACACTGAAACTTATAGAGGAGAAAGTGGGGAAAAGCCTCGAAGATATGGGCACTGGGGAAAAATTCCTGAATAGAACAGCAAAGGCTTGTGCTGTAAGATCAAGAATTGACAAATGGGACCTCATAAAGTTGCAAAGCTTCTCTAAGGCAAAAAATACTGTCAATAAGACAAAAGGGCCACCAACAGATTGAGAAAGGATCTTTACCAATCCTAAATCAGATAGGGGACTGATATCCAATATATATATATATATAGAACTCAAGAAGGTGGACACCAGAAAATCAAATAACCCCATTAAAAAGTGGGGCACAGAGTTAAACAAAGAATTCTCAACTGAGGAATACCGAATGGCTGAGAAGCACCTGAAAAAATGTTCAACATCCTTAATCATCAGGGAAATGCAAATCAAAACAACCCTGAGATTCCACCTCACACCAGTCAGAATGGCTAAGATAAAAAATTCAGGTGACAGCAGATGCTGGCGAGGATGTGGAGAAAGAGGAACACTCCTCTATTGTTGGTGAGACTGCAAGCTTGTACAACCACTCTGGAAATCAGTCTGGCGGTTCCTCAGAAAATTGGACATAGTACTACCGGAAGACCCTGCAATACCTCTCCTTGGCATATATCCAGAAGATGGTTCATCTGGTAATACGGACACATGTTCCACTATGTTCATAGCAGTCTTATTCATAACAGCCAGAAGCTGGAAAGAACCCAGATGTCCCTCAACAGAGGAATGGATGCAGAAAATTTGGTACATTTACACAATGGAGTACTACTCAGCTATTAAAAACAATGAATTTATGAAATTCCTAGGCAAATGGATGCATCTGGACGGTATCATCCTGAGTGAGGTAACCCAATCACAAAAGAACTCACATAACATGTACTCACTGATAAGTGGATATTAGCCCAGAAACCTAGACTACCCTAGATACAATTTGCTAAAATACATGAAACTCAAGAAGAATGAAGATCAAAGTGTGGACACTTTGCCCCTTCCTAGAATTAAGAACAAAGCACACATTGGAGGAGTTACAGAGATCAAGTGTGGAGCTAAAACAGAAGGATGGACCAATGAGTGACTGCTGCAGCTGGGGATCCATCCCATAATCAGCCACCAAACACAGACACTATAGCATATGCCAGCAAGATAGTGCTGAAAGGGCCCTGATATAGCTGTCTCGTGGGAGGCTATACCAGTGCCTGGCAAACACAGAATTGGATGCTCACAGTCATCTATAAGATGGAACACAGGGTTCCCAACAGAGGAGCTAGAGAAAGTACCCAAGGAGCTGAAGGGGTTTCCAACCCTATAGGTGGAAGAACAATATGAACTAACTAGTATCCCCAGAGCTCATGTCTCTAACTGCATATGTAGCAGAAGATGGCCTAGTTGGCCATCATTGGGAAGAGAGGCCCCTTGGTCATGCAGACTTTTTTTTAAAAAAAGATTTATTTTATTTTATTATATGTAAGTACACTGTAGCTGTCCTCAGACACTCCAGAAGAGGGAGCCAGATCTCGTTACGGATGGTTGTGAGCCACCATGTGGTTGCTGGGATTTGAACTTATCACATTCGGAAGAGCAGTTGGGTGCTCTTACCCGCTGAGCCATCTCACCAGCCCCAGTCATGCAGACTTTATATGCCCCAGTACAGGGGAACGCCAGGGCCAATATGTGGAAGTGTGTGGTTAGGGGAGCAGGGCGGGGGATGGGGGAGGGTTTAGGGGACTTTTGGGATAACATTTGAAATGTAAATGAAGAAACTATCTAATAAAAATTGAAAGAAAACTGAGGTTTTTTTTCTGAGGGGAAGTCTGGCTTCATTCAGTTCTCTGAGATTCATCCCAGCTGTTGCTTGAATCAGAAATCCGCACCTCTCTTGCTAAGCAGTCCCTTCATGTGCAATTGTGATATAACTTGCTTATCCATTTACCTACCGGTGGGCATTTGGGCTTTCCATTTCCTTTTTTCCCCATAAAATATGAATGTTTAAAACATTTTAAAGTAATTTATTTTATTTCTTATTTATTGATTGATTGGTTTTATTTGTTTCTATGTATGTGTGTAAGCCTACATGAGTTTGTGTGTACCATATACATGAAGGAGCCAATAGAGGCCAGAAGAGATTGTTGTATTCCCTGGAACTGTCATTACAGAGGGCTGTGCACTAACACGTGGGTGCTGAGAACCTAGCCTGTGTTTTCAGCAAGAGCAGTAAGTGCTTATAAACGCTGAGCTATCTCTCCAGCCCCTAATATTTATATTTTTGGAACACTTGGAGTTTATTTGGGCATAAGCAATAAGATGGAGATATGACTTTATTTTTGCCAAATCACAAGTAAATTGCACAATTTATCTTTTCACAAATAAATTCATTATTGTTAATATGCTAAATTCTTCATGAATCTAATTTTTAAAAGCATTCTGCTGTATTCCATTAATCTAGTTTTCTGTTTTGAATCAGTACCGCTATGCTTTAATTTCTACAGCCTCACACTTTCTTTCATTAAGTGGTGGTTACTCATTAGTCATTAGTCATCGCAGAATTTTCCCAGTTATTTCTAGATCTTTATCTTTCCAAAGGGATACAATTTATATATATAAGATCAAAGTAAACTTATTTGAATTTCATGAAGTTTATGAATTAATTTAAAGAATATTAACATTTTTATAAATAGTGAACATTTCCCATATGTTTATTTTATTACAGTATTTATCTAGCTATTGTATGAAGGGTCAAAGGATCCTTCATATTGTATCCTGGGGGTTAAGCCAGACTGTTGGTTCAGTGGCAAGTACCATTACCTGCTGAACCATCTCATCAGTTCTATGCACATATTTTATAACCTACAAGGAAGTCGCTTCACTGTACAGTAAGGTTTCCAGAAGGATACAATGACAAAGTTTAGAAGGAAATACAGAAGTTTAAGTATAGCTTAAGGGAGGGGAAATACAGAGCTGTATGAAATACAAGAAAGAACAGAGCAGAAGAATGTGTGTAGGAGGTGGTTATTGTATTATCTATTGCTGAGTAGCATACACAAATTTAGTTGTTTAAAACAACAACCCTATTTGTCTCATAGTCTCTATGGGTCAGGAATCTAAGCACATCTTACCTCAAGTTCTCTGCCTCAGGGCCTCACAAGACTACAATAAAGGTGTCAGTCAGGGTTTAGGGACCACTAGAAGAATCAGTAGAGGAAGGACCACACCAAGATCAGGTGGTTATTGTCATATTTTCAATTCTTCATTGACTGTTGGACTGTGTACCCCTCTCCCCAGTTCCTCGTCTTCAGTTTTCTCACACATGACTTCACCAGCATAGCAACTTGCTTCATCAAAGCTAACAAAGGAACTAGGAGTAAAAGACAGAGGTAAAGCAATTGATGGAATGTGAGAGGCCTTGAGTTTGCTATCCTGTAAACACACACACACACACACACCACAAAGGTAAAGAATCATTGTTTAGCAAGATAGAAGTCTCAGTTCTATGTAGTCTAAATACTTAAGTCAAATCACATCACTTTTGTCATATACATGAATTGTACACTAGTCTGTATGTTAATTCACACCCACAGGGAAAAGATTACACATAAACATCAATATCAAAAGTAGGAATCAGGGGCTAGTGAGGTGGCTCAGTGGGTAAGAGCACTGACTGCTCTTCCGAAGGTCCTGAGTTCAAATCCCAGCAACCACATGGTAGCTCACAACTACCTGTAATGAGATCTGACATCCTCTCCTGGTGTTTGAAGTCATCTACAGTGTACTTATGTATAATAATAAATAAATCTTTGGGTGGGAGCAGTCAGGAACTGAGTGAGCAGAGTTGACTGGAGCTAGCAGAGGTCCTAAAATTCAATTCCCATCAGCCAAATAAAGGCTCACAACCATCTGTACAGCTATAGTGCACTCACAAACATAAAAATAAATAATCTTTTAAAAAAGTAAAAATCAGGGCTGCCGTCTGAGAGCCCAGCAAGTAGCTGAAAGAACCAGATGCAGATACTAGCACCCAACCAATGGACAGAAGCTGGGAATCCCTGTGATTGAATTGGGGAAAAGCTGGAAGAAGCTGAGGAAGAGGGTGGCCCCATGGGAAGAACAGCAGTCTCAACTGACCTGGACCCCTGCGATCTCTCAGAGGCTGAGCCACCAACCAAGCAGCATACACCAGCTGATATGAGATCCTCTCTAAATATACAGTAGAGGACTGCCGGGTCTGGACTCAGTGAGAGAAGATGCACCTAACCCTCTAGAGACTCCCAGGGTGTAGGGAGTTCTAGTGAGGTGTGTGTGTGTGTATGTGTGTGTGTGTGTAGAGACTGGAGGCCCCAGGGAGTAGGGAGTTCTGGTGAGGTGAGTGTGTGTGTGTGTGTGTGGGGGGACATCCTCTTGGAGATGGGGGTGGAGTGGGGGAAGAGGTATGGGATAGGGAGTGGTTGGGGGGCAGACTGGGAGGGGGATGAAGACTGGACTGTAAAAAAGGATTAAAGAATTTTTTAAAAATGTAAGAATTGTTGACCTCCTAAAAGCTACTTATCTTAGCTACTAAGAAATATAAGGTACAGTAAGTTTAGAATCATTTGCCAAAGGACTTCCCTAGAATCCCCTAATACATGGAAAGAAGGTTTCTCAATATAAAATGTAATCTTCCTTCCTTCCTTCCTTCCTTCCTTCCTTCCTTCCTTCCTTCCTTCCTTCCCTCCTTCCTTCACTCTCTTCCTTTCTTCCTTTTTCTTTCTTTTTTCCTTCTGTTTTTGTTTGTTTGTTTTTGTTTTTTGAGACAGGTTTTCTCTGTGTAGCCCTGGCTGTCCTAGAAATCTTTCTGTAGACCAGGCTGGCCTGGAACTCAGAGAGATCTGCCTGCCTCTGCCTCCCACCCGGATTAATTTCTTTTATCTTTTTTTCCTTCTTTCCTTTTCTTTATTGAGATAGTCATGTAGCTCTGTCTGGCCTTCATCTCCCTGTGCAGCCAGTGGTGACCTTGAACTCCTGATCATCATGCCCCTACCTCCCTAGTACTGAGATTACACCCCAGTTAGCTTGGATTTTTTTTTTCTTTTTTGAGGAAAGATCTAGGCTGACCCATAATTCACTGTGTAGTACAAACTATCCTCAAACTTTTTGTCTTTGATAATGTACATTGGTAAATTGCCATGTGCTGTTTGTGTTCACTAAGAAGCTAAGTTTAAAATTGGGATTGTTTCCGACCCATTTCAGATTAAAGTATATTTGTCTCAAAGTGTCCTCCAAGTTCACTTGATTCAGGATGGGCTCTCCTGCCTTTGAGGCAGACACAGAGAGACAAATATCACAAAACAGACAAAGAGTTAAAATACTGTGCCCTTAAAAATAACTAGAGGGTAAACCATTTCTAATTGATTAACTAGTATTCATTCCATAGTATTTCACGTGCCTACAGTGGAAAAGCAGAGTGCAGTTTCTTGCAGCCAAGGAGAGTAAGCACAACGAGGAACTTCGGTTGACTGCCTCAAGGTCCTACGTCAGTTTCTGCGGGATGTCTTGAGATAATTTAGTAATGTTATCTCTTTCTATTGCTATTTGGTCTTTTGTTTTTGTTTTTACTTGGAAGCCTCACCCAAGGGAATCTCTTTATGGTCAAGGTCATCTGACTGCCTTAGGGGGGCTTTCTCAGTTGTTGTCTACTGGATGTTTTGAGCATCTAAGTTGTTGTTTTGTTATCTACCTATCTATCAATCATTTGCTATTTATTATTTTTACTATTTATTATTTTTACTTTGGCTTGCTATATCCTTAAATTTATTCATTCTAACCCTAAAATATGGCTGGCATAGGTTATTCCCTGTACCATACAGAACATCTTCGTGTATCCACTTTCCAAGTACTGGGATTATAAGCATGTGCCACTATGCTTAGCTCAATTTTAATTCCTAAGAAAATTATGGTCTCTGGCAGAAGAGACTCCAGGCTCATATGGCCAGATAAATAGTAGCCATTTCCATTTGTGTAGCGTTTTAGAGCTTATAAATCTGCTTTCAAGTCATGACTTAATTTTATTTCCTTTAAAAAACAGATGATGTGGCCAGACAGTAAAACTAATGTTTAAAGAGACTATATGGCTATTTCATAACCAGTGGGCAGCAAAACTAGGATGAGAACATCAAGTTTTCAGTTCATAGCTTATTACACTAAAGTGTTTTCTCCAAATAACTGGGATGCGTTGGCTTTCTCTTACAGTAGGTAGGGTCTCACACCATTTTGCTGAGTTCTTCTCCTTGCTCAGCTATTACTAAATAATCAGACCAGTCTCACTGCATCTTCTAGAATTACCATAGGGAATCAGAGAACATCTTTATAAAGTTCTCAGCGCACTTTATGGCTCACAGCAAGCTCTCATTAATTGGAAGTGTTACAGCCCAACCTCACTGACAATCAATTCAAGTTCTACTGCTTTGCCTTAATCACTGTGGTAATATGTCATCAGGTATAAGTTGCTTTTAGAAGATATCAAAACAGGAAGACACTGTCAGCCTCCTATCACTTGCAACAAAGTGCCTTTAGTTGTCAGCAGTGTGAATCCTGAGTGTCTTCACAAATAAAAAAGGGGACTCTTAACTATTATAATAAACACTGAGTGTCCAAATTGTGGTTTCTAATTGTCATTATCAGGCCAAAACAACCAGACTTCTTGAAAAGCTGGCTGATTCCAGGGCTGGGGAATTGAAAATATAAGAGGTCTGGAACATCTTCTTGTGTGAGAAAATAAAGAACTGCTCAAAGAAAGATGCAGTCACAAAGACTAAAAGCATGCAGAAAGAGCTTGAGTGGAGTGGTGGTTAAATTTGTATATCAACTTGATAGGATTGAAGGTTGCTAGAAAACTGGTAAATCACTGCTTATAGGTATGTGTTTCCAGAGAAGACTCATGTATTGGTCAGCAAACTAAATGAGGCAGATCCACTTCAAATAGGATCAATAATTATTTAATTAGATAAAGACCCAGATGGAATGGAGAAGAAGAAGGAGACATTTTATCTCTCCAGTTCTTCCTTCAAGAGTGGGGATGTTTTCTTTAATTGATGCCCATGGACATCAGGACTTCAGGTACTTTGGACTCCAGGCATTTGGATTCCGGATACTAGCACATGTCTATATACTGGTGGGTTCTTGGTCCTTTGGCCTGGGCCAAGGTTGAGTGGTTATATCATGAGCTCAAAGATGACTAGAGTGAAACTTTTCAGCCTCCATGGTGTTGTCAACTAATCTAATTAAAACTCCTTCTATATGTCTTATTGATTTCTTCCCTATCGAGTACCCTGACTAATACAGAAAATTTTCTCCTAGTTGAATATAGGGCATTTGAATGTTAATATAAAGAATGATATTAATATGCTATAACGCTGAGTTCATAAAGATATATATATATATATATATATATATATATATATATATATATATACTTATATATCCACACATATATGTATATATCTCCATATATATTCAGATAGATAGATAGATAGATAGATAGATAGATAGATAGATAGATAGATATCCTTACTGCTGCCGGTGTAAGAAAAAGGAGACTTTAAATGAGAAAAACAGTGCTAAAAGAATGATAGCATTTGAGGTCTCTGCTCCAAAGTCTATCCTGTTAATTATATACTTTGCTATCTATTTCAGCTATCCCAACAAAATACAGGTGTACTAACTAGGTTTGTGTCAACTTGACACAGCTGGAGTTATCACAGAAAAAGGAGTTTCAGTTGGGGAAATGCCTCCATGAGATCTAGCTGTGAGGCATTTTCTCAATTAGTGATCAAGGGCCCCTTGTGGGTGGGACCATCTCTGGGCTGGCAGTCTTGGGTTCTATAAGAGAGCAGGCTGAGCAAGCCAAGGGAAGCAAGCCAGTAAAGAACATCCCTCCATGGCTTCTGCATCAGCTCCTGCTTGAGTTCCAGTCCTGACTTCCTTTGGTGATGAACAGCAGTATGGAAGTGTAAGCCAAATAAACCCTTTCCTCCCCAGCTTGCTTCTTGGTCATGATGTTTGTGCAGGAATAGAAACCCTGACTAAGACAACAGGTGTACCTTGTTTTATTGGATATGGTCACAGCCATTGTCAAAGTGGGAAGTTACCCAAGTATGCACTGACAGGTGACAGCTTTAATTCTTTCACAATGTGCAAAGGAACATGCAGGGCAAAAGTTATATGTTAAGAATTTGATGATTCCAGGGCTGGAGAGATGGCTCAGTGGTTAAGAGTACTAACTGCTCTTCCTGAGGACCTGAGTTCAATTCCCAGCAACCACATGGTGGCTCATAACCATCTGTAATAGAATACAATGCCCTCTTCTGGTGTGTATGAAGAAAGCAATGTACTCATATACATAAAATAAATAAATTGATTAATAAATCTAAAACTATAATAGAAAAAAAGAATGATATCATTTGGAAATCACCATTTGATAATTTCAATCATGATAATTGTTTCAGATGAATCTAAAAGCTAGTAGGTTCAAGTCTGAATATTGATATAGTTACAATAAGTGTGGTACATTTTCCACCAGGTACTATTAAGTATAGTAACTGTACTGTGGAGAAATCTGGAAGACATTCTTTAATCATGTGATCACCATTAGTGGGACAAATAGACGTTGTATGCCTCCTGATACTATGTACCAAAAAGAATACACCATCACTCCTGTGATCTTTCTACCAAAATGTATAACCCAAATATAATGAAAATTACTAGAAAAACTCAAATTGAGGGATAGCCTAAAAATAACTAGTCTGTACTCTTGAAATTTTGTCAGTGCCATGAGACACAAAGAAAGACGAATGAATTCTGATGAATTCTATCATAGTGAGGCTAAAGAGACATCAACCAAATGTACATAATTCAGAGAATTCTTTGATATGAGGAACATTGTTGGGGGCTGGAAAGAGCTCAGTTAGTAAAATGTTTGCTGTACAAGCTGGAGAACTCAAGTTCAATCTCCAGCACCCATGTAGAAAGTGTGCATTCGTAATTCCAATACCAGGAGGTGTAGACACAAGGAGTCCCTGGGTTTGCTGGCCAGTTACCTACTCTAATTGTCAAGTCCCATGCCCCAATGAAAGAATCTACCTCAAGAAAGAGTGTGGGTGGCTCCCAAGGAATAATGCTGGGTTTAAACTTTAGTATCCACATCCATGTGTGTTTGTACACACATACATACATACATGCACACAAATACATACACAAGGCGAGAATGTCTGTTTTCTTCACTCGTATTTAACATCATACTGTAAGCCATTAAGACAAGAACAGGAAATAAAGGAAAGGAGATAAAAGGTATTCAAACCGGGATAGAAGAAATGATAAATGAAATTGTCTCTGTCAGAAGATATGATTACCAATGTTGAAAATTTCAAAGAATAAAATAAGCCTCTTGTAACTAATAAATTATGGCAAAGTCGCAAGATAACCAGGTTAAGATACAAAGGCCAACTGCTTTTATTTTTTAATATAGCAGCAAGGAACAGCTGAGATTTGAAACTTTGAAAGACATAGTGATCATCTATGTTAACACCCAAAACTTACTTGTGTATAAATCTTAATGAAAATATGTATAAGATCTATATGAGGAAAGATACAAAGCTCCAATGATAAAAACCAAAGACAAGCAAATGAAGTGATATTCCATGAACACAATATAGGAAAAAATATCAAAATGTCAGTTCTGCCAACCTCATTCTAGAGCAATGGTTCTCAACTTGTGGGTGATATGTAATCTCAAAGGGGGTCGTGTATCAGATTTCCTGCATATCAGGTATTTACTAATGTAATGACTCATAACCATAACAAAATTACAGTTATGAAGTAGCAACAAAAATCCTAGAATTTGTTGGACATCAACAGAGGTTTCTGAAGCTTCTCTTAAAAGAGGAAGGACCTAGAATAACCAACATAAGATTGACAGAGAAGAAACAGTGAGAACTGGTGCTACCTCACGTCAAGACTTACTCTAACGCTGTAATAAACTAGACATATAGTACTGGTGAAAGAATAGATAAGTCTATTAGTAAAATAAGATAGAGAGAATTCTCTCCTAAGCTACGTGTCTCTATGCTCTCAAACCACCTTTCCACAAACATGGATCAGGTAATGCAGTTTGTTGAGCCAAGTCGGCAGTTTGTAAAGGACTGGTTAAAAGATGTACCAATGCCGGCTGGACCTATGCGAGTGACCTTGAGGCAGGGTGTGGCTGAGGCACCTGTCCTAGGAAGCTGAAACTGAGGAGGAAATGGTCCAGTCACACCCCCCACCCACCCCCCACCCTCTGCACTGTTGGGAGCAGCACTCGGGTGGGAATGAGGTTTGCCAAATCTAGGACATTTCCAGGCAACATTTTAAGGCAGAATATTCATTTCCCTAAGCAAGTCTCCACTTCGGGTAGCACTGGAGGAGCCTATGAAACTGAGGACATGCCCTGGGCCGTGAGCTGTAGACAGAAGGCCTTCTTCACCTGACTGGAGCCTCTGCCTAGACTCTTTCCAAAGTCTTTCAGATAAGTAAATACTAAATTCATTAAAAAAAAAAAAAAAAGATGTACCAAGTCGGGCGTTGGTGGCGCACGCCTTTAATCCCAGCACTTGGGAGGCAGAGGCAGGCAGATTTCTGAGTTCGAGACCAGCCTGGTCTACAGAGTGAGTTCCAGGACAGCCAGGGCTACACAGAGAAACCTTGTCTCGAAAAAAACCAAAAAAAAAAAAAAATTACCAAACTCGACAGAAAAGAATCCCAGAAGATTGCCATGGCCACAGTGATGGGATTTGCTATGATGGGATTCATTGGCTTCTTTGTGAAACTGATCCATATCTCTATTAATAACATTATTGTGGATGGCTGAGTCCTTTCTCATCATGGAACAAGTGAACCAGTGAGGGATGACAAGCTTATGAAGTAAAACGTTGCCTGGATGCTTTATGTCTTTTGTTTCTTTCCTCCTTCCTATGAGGTTTTCTATTTCTAAAGTAAAATAATTTCAAAATAAACCCCTTTTCCATAACAAAAAAAAATCAGAGTAGATGGAAGTAAGCACAGATCTAATCAATAATCTTGAACAAAGGAGCAAAGGTAATTTAATGGAGAAAAGATGATTATATATATATATATATATATATATATATATATATATATATATATATATATATATATAATCCAAAAGATGCCTCACCATGTCACAGGGGCACGTGTTCCACTGTGTTCATAGCAGTCTTATTTGTGATAGCCAGAAGCTGGAAACAACCCAGATGTCCCACAACAGAGGATTGGTTACAGAAAATGTGCTTCATTTATACAATAGAATACTACTCAGTTATTAAGAACGTGGACATCCTGAGTTTTGCAGGCAAATGGATGGAACTAGAAAATATTATCCTGAGTGAGGTAACCCAGACCCAAAAGGACATGCATGGTATGTACTCACTAATAAATGGATATTAGCCACAAAAAAGTACAGAATACCCAAGATACAGTCCACAGAACTCAAAAAGGTCAACAATCTGAAGTGCCCAAGTGAGGATTCCTCAGTCCCACCTGGAAGAGAGAAGAAAGCAATCACAAGTGGGGAGGGAGAGAGGGACCTGGGAGGGAAAGTGGACAGGGGGGGGAGGAGTGGGGAGGATAGGGGAACCTGATCTGGTATTGGGTAAGGAAAAAGGACTGAAGCCCTGAGGGCCAACAGAAAGAATGGAAACAGGAAACCTCAGGAAATAGGAGGTTGGGGGACACCCCCCCAGTATGCACCAGAGACCTGGGAGGTCAGAGACTCCTAGAACTCAAAGGGAGGGATCTTATATGAAATGCCCAACAGTAGGGAGAGAGAACTTATAGAGCCCACCTCTATAGACAGGACATCAAGTGAGGGATGAGGTTGCCATCCCACAGTCACACCTCTGACCCATAATTGTTCCTGTTTGAAAGAATTACAGGGATGGAAATGGAGAGGAACCTGAGGAAAAGAAGGTCCAGTGACAGGCCCAAAGTGGGATCCAGCTCAAGGAGAGGGCCCAAGGCATGACACTATTACTGAGGCTATGGAGAACTTATAAAAAGGGACCTAGAATGACTGCCCTCTGAAAGACCCAACAAGCAGCTGAAAGAGATGTTTGCACCCAACCAATGGACAGAAGCAGCTGACCCCTGTTGTTGAATTAGGGAAGGCTGAAAGAAGCTGAGGAGAAGGGCGATCCTGTAGGAGGACCAGCAATCTTAATTAATCTGGATCCCTGAGATCTCTCAAACACTGGAACACCGAACAGACAGCACACATGAGCTGATATGAGGCCCCCAACACACATACAGTAGATGACTTCCAGGTCTGTGTTCATTCAGAGATGAAGCACCTAACCCTCAAGAGACTGGAAGCCTAGGGAGTTTAGAGGTCAGGTGGTGTGGAGGTGGGGGCATACATAATTTAAAAAAAAACAAATATTTCTGGGACAAGTGGACATCTACAAGCCAAAGCATTTATCTAGACAGAACTTACATTCTTCACAAATTAGATCAAAATTGATTATAAGCCTTAATAAAAAATACAAAATTATGAACACCAAACATACAGGTACTAAGATCAACAATTGATAAATGGGAGATTATGAAACTGAGAAGCTTCTGTAAGGCAAAGGACACTGTAAATAGGACAAAACAGCAGCCTAGAGATTGGGAAAGGATCTTCACCAACCCTACATCTGACAGCTAAAATCCAAAATATATTAAAAAAAACTCAAGAAGCTAAACATTAACAAAACAGATAATCTAATTTAAAAATGGGGTACTTATCAAAACAGAATTCTTAACAGAGGAATCTCTAATGACCAAGAAGCACTTAAATAAATGTTCAACATTCTTAGCCATCAGAGAAATGCAAATAAAATGACTCTGAGATTCCCTCTTATACCCATCAGAATGAATATAATCAAAAACTCAAGTGACAGCACATGCTGGTGAGGATATGGAGCAGAGGGAATACTCCTCCACTGCTGGTGGGAGTGTATACTTGTACAACCACTGTGATGGTTTGAATATACTTGTCCCAGAGGGTGGCACTTCTAGGAGGTGTGACCTTGTTGGAGGAAGTGTGTCACTGTGAGGGTGGTCAATGAGACCCTTCTCCTAACCATGTGGAACCCAGTCTTCTCCTTCAGATGAAGATGTAGAACTCTCAGTTCCTCCTGCACCATGCCTGCCTGGATGCTGCCATGTACCCACCTTGATGATAATGGACTGAACCTCTGAACCTGTAAGCAATCCTCATTAAAGAAAATCAAGAAGAACAAAGACCTAAGTGTGGATACTTCATTCCTTCTTAGAATAGAGAACTAAACACCCATGAAAAGAGTTACAGAGACAAAGATTGGAGTTAAGAGAAAAGGATGGACCATCCAGAGACCACCCCACCTGGGGATCCATCCCATAATCAGCCACCAAACCCAGACACTATTGCATATGCCAGCAATATTTTGCTAAAAGGACCCTGCTATAGCTGTCTCTTGTGAGGCTATGCCAGTGCCTGGCAAATACAGAAGTGGATGCTCACAGTCATCTATAGGATGGAACATAGGGCCCCCAATGAAGGAGCTAGAGAAAGTACCCAAAGAGCTGAAGGGGTCTGCAACCCTATAGGAGGAACAACAATATGAACTAACTGGTACCCCCAGAGCTCGTGTCTCTAGCTGTATATGTAGCAGAAGATGGCCTAGTCGGCCATCATTGGGAAGAGAGGCCCCTTGGTCTTGCAAACTTTATATGCCCCAGTACAGGGCCAAGAAGTGGGAGTGGGTGGGTAGGGGAGCAGGGTGGGGGGAGGGTATAGGGAACTTTCGGGATAGCATTTGAAATGTAAATAAAGAAAATATCTTAAAAAAAAAAAGAGTTGCCTTGGTCATGGTGTCTGTTCACAGCAGTAAAACCCTAAGATAACCACTATGGAAATCAATTTGGTGACTTCTCAGAAAATTCAGAATAGATCTACCTTGAGACCCAGCTATACCACTCCTATTGGCCTTAATAAAAGATTCACCTAGTCTCACTGCAACTTGATATGTCAGGGCTGGTTGAGATTAATGAGAGACTTCCCCTTTTCTGTTTTTTGTTTTTTGGTTTTTTTTTTGGCACATACCCAAAGGATGATCAACCATATCACAAGGACACTTGCTCAGTTATATTCAAAGCAACTTTATTCATAATATCCGGAAACTGAAAACAACCTAAATGTCTCTCAACTGAAGAATGAATAAAGAAAACACGGTACATTTACACAGTGAAATATTACTCAGCTATTAAAAACAATGATATCCTGAGATTTGCAGGCAAGTGGATGGAACTAGAAAAAAACCATCCTGAGTGAGGTAACCCAGACCCAGAAAGACATGCATGATATGTACTCACTTATAAGTGGATATTAGATGTAAAGGATAAAAATGCTACAATCTACAGACCCAGAGAGGCAAAGTAACAAGGAGAGATTAAAAGGGGACACATGAATCTCCCCAAGAAGGAAAAATAGAATAGACATTGTGGGTGGACTGGGTTAAGGGGACTGGATAGGGGTAGGAACAGGGATGGGAACAGGAGGGATCAGGTGAGAACAGGACTGAGGGAGAGAGTACTGGGAGAGGCAATTGGAATGGGAGAGGGGCACCTCTGTGAAAGACTAGAAACTCAGGACAATGGAAACTCCCAGGAATATATGAGGGTGACCCTAGGTAAGACTCCTACCATGAGGGATTGAAGCCTGATCTACCATATCCCTAGCCTGCCAATGGAGGGATTGGGACACCAACTCACAAAAGCTTCAGCCTACAATTTGTCTGGCCTACAAGATGTGCTGAAGTAAAGATGGAACATAAATGGAGGGAGTGGCTGGCCAATCAATGACTGGTACAGTTTAAGACCCATGCCATAAGAGGGAGCTCACCCTTGACATTCTGCTATACTTACAGACAGGAGCCTAGCATAACTGCCACCAGAGAGGCTTTATCCAGCAGCTGAGAGAAACACATACAGAGACCTACAGCCAAATATTAGGCTGGTGGAGCTTGGGGAGTCCTGTGGAAGAGGGAGAGAAGGATTGTAGGAGCCCACAGAATCAACTAACCTGGGCCCATAGGGGCTCACAGACTGAACTGCCAACCAAGAAGGTTGCATGGGACTCACCCAGACCCTCTGAACATATGTAACAGATGTGTAGCTTGATCTTCATGTGGGACTCTTAACAGTGAGAGCAGGGGGCTGTCTTTGATTCTGTTGCCTGCCTTAGGGACCCTTTCTCTCTACTGGCCTTAATAAAAGATGCACCTAGTCTCAGTGCAACTTGATATGGCAGGGCTGGTTGAGATCAATGAGAGACTTCCCCTTTTCTGGGTTTTTTGTTTTTGTTTTTGTTTTGATTTTTGTTTTTTTTTTGTTTGTTTGTTTTTTTTCGAGACAAGGTTTCTCTGTGTAGCCCTGGCTGTCCTGGAACTCACTCTGTAGACCAGGCTGGCCTCGAACTCAGAAATCCGCCTGCCTCTGCCTCCCGAGAGCTGGGATTAAAGGCATGCACCACCACTGCCCAGCAACTTCCCCTTTTCTAAGAAGAACGGAAGAAGTGGATGGGGGGGGGAAGGTTTAGGAGAAGAGGGAGGGGAAACTGTATCTGGATTAAAGTAAATAAATAAATTAATAAAAATTTTAAATGCAAAATTATGAAATTCTTAAAATCTAACAAGTAAAATTTAGGTGACCTTGTCTTTAACGATGACTTTTTGGTCCTGACATTACACAGACACTATATGAAAGAAAAAAAAATCAGTAAGTTGTGTTTTGTTAAAACACAAATTTTTTTCCAGGAAGTGCTGGTGAACACTTTTAATTCCAGAACTCGAGAGGCAGAGGCAGGCAGATCTCTGAGTTAGAGGCCATCATGGTCTACAGAGCAATTTATAGGACATTCAAGGCCACACGGAGAAACTCTGTCTCAAAAAACAAAAAGGGATAAAGGAAGGATTATCAGGAAGGCCTGGTATTCAAAACATGCAAAGAACTTCTTTGTTGCCTGGGATCAAACAAGGGTGTCCCATCAGCTAAGCATGCACTCCACTACAGAAATACAGCCACATGCAACAAAGAACCATTCAAAGACAACAAGGAAACAAACAAGCTTTAAAATGGACAAAGTTTCTGAGCAGATCCTCAGCAAAGAAAATATACAGACAGCAAAGAACAGTAAAAGATGCTCAACATCATGTGCCATTAGGAAATTGAAAGTTAAAATGATTATCAACACACACTTATTAGAAATGCTGCATTCTGAACACTGAAAACATCAGATGCTGATGAGGATGTGAAACAGGAATTCATTAACTGCTAATGGGGATGCAAAACAGAACAATCATTTCAGGATATAGTTTAAGCATTTCTTACAAAGATAAACATCATCTTCCCACATAACCCAATAGTTGTATTTCTGGCTATTCACCCTAATGACAAAAATAAGTCCATGCAAAAAATCTGCACATAAACATTTATAATAGCTTTCTCATAAGTGCCCATAATTGAAAACAACCAAAAATTTCTTGAGCAGGTAAAGTACTATGGTAATCTATATAATAGAATATTAATTCAAGAGTAAAATGAAATGGGTAGACAAGTCATGAAAAGGCATAGATATCCCAGCACTCGGGAGGCAGGTGGATCTCTGAGATCAAGGCCAGCCTGGTCTACAGAGTGAGCTCCAGGACAGCCAGGGCTACACAGAGAAACCCTGTCTCAAAAAACAAAAAGAAGAAGAAGAAGAAGAAGAAGAAGAAGAAGAAGGAGGAGGAGGAGGAGGAGGAGGAGGAGGAGGAGGAGGAAAAGGAAAAGGAAAAGGAAAAGGAAAGAAAAGAAAAGAAAGAAAAAGAAAGGGCATAGATAAACCTTAAAAGTGAAGGAGGGCAATCTAGTATGATGACATACTGTACGATTTCAATAATGTGATATTCTGGAAAAGGCAAAACTATGGTGACAGTGACAAACGAGAGGGGGCTGTTGAGTAGAGTAACACATGCCCTTAATCCTACCATTTGAGAGGTTGAAGCAGGAGGTTACAGAGTTCATCGTGCCGTTGTGTCCCAGGCAATGACAAGTGTCTTGCATGTCTATTTTCACAACAGTCTTAGGGGGTTACATCCCTCGCTCCTGTGGTTAGATGTCTAAGTGACAGCTTAGGTAGAGTTTGTCTGAGACCACACTGCAGAGCCTGTATCTAATCATACAATCTGCTTGGCTCTCCCAAGCTGACACTGAACTGTTTTTTTTTTTGTTTTTTTGTTTTTTTTTTTTTTGCTTACTTGTTTGTTTGTTTGTATTTCAATTTCTTACTCAGAAACTCTGTTAAAGCAATTTTTAATTTAAATAAATTTTGATCATATTCTTCCCCTCCAAGTTCTTCCAGCTCCCCCCCTCCTCCCTACATACCCAACTTTAAGTTCTTTCTCAACAAACAAACAAAAACCTAATACAAACACAAAACCAAGAAAACACTACCCAAAACAAGAACAAAATAAACACCAAACTGTAACCAAATAAAAGCACTATGGAGTCCATTATATATTGGTCAACTACTCCTGCCCCGCCAGAGGAGAGGGAACACCCTGGGAGGGTTCTCACCCTGAGTAGGTGAGGGAGCCATCTTGTGTCCTGGGTCCCTTGGAGATCAGTCTGTGCAGGTGAGCATGCAGACTGCAGAGGCAACACATCTTCTGGGACAGGCCCTGTTTCAGGCCTTCATCTTCAGCCAAGAAGCAGGTCTAAACACCAGACCTCTGTGCCCCTTCCCTGCAAGAGGAGAGCTTGCCTGCAGAGACTACTCTAACCACTGAGACTCAGGAGAGAGCTGGACTCCAGGACTGTTGACAGAGGCTAACAGAATCACAGGAAGAACAAGCTCCAACCAGAGACAACTATAACAATTAACACCAGAGATTACCAGATGGAGAAAGGCAAACCTAATAATCTTACCAACAGAAACCAAGACTATTCACCATCATCAGAACCCAGCACTCCCACCTCAGCCAGTCGTGGATACCCCAACACACCCTAAAAGCAAGATTCGGGTTCAAAATCATATGATGCTGGTAGAGGACCTTAAGAAGGGCATTAATAACTCACTTAAAGAAATACAGGAGAACACTGCTAAACAGGTAGAAGTCCTTAAAGAAATACAGGAAAACACTGCTAAACGGGTAGAAGTTCTTAAAGAGGAAACACAAAAATCCCTTAAAGATTCACAGAAAAACACAACCAAACAGGTGATGGAATAGAATAAAATCTTCCAAGACCTAAAAAGGGAAGTGGAAACAATAAAGAAAACCCAAAGTGAGACAACTCTGGAGATAAAAACCCTAGGAAAGAAATCAGGAACATAGATGCGAGCATCAGCAACAGAATACAAGAGAAGTTGTGGGAGAGGGTATAGGGAACTTTCAGGATAGCATTTTAAATGTAAATAAAGAAAATATCTAACTTTTTAAAAAGGCAAAAATACTAACTAAAAAAAAAAAAAGGCAAGTTGGGGAGGAAAGGGTTTATTTGGCTTACACTTCCACATTGTAGTCCATCATTGAAGAAAGCCAGGGGTGGAACTCAAACAAAGCAGGAACCTGTGGACAGCAGCTGATGCATAGGCATAGAAGGGTTCTGCTTACTGGCTTGCTCAGCCTGCTTTCTTACAGAATTTAGAACCACGAGCCCAAGAAAGGAAGCACCCACAGTAGGTTGGGCCCTCCCCCATCAATCATTAATTTTTAAAATGCCTTATGGCTAGATCTTATGTAGACATTTTCTCAGTTGAGCTTCCTTCCTTTCAAATAACTCTAACTGGTATCAAGCTAACATAACACTAGTCAGCATAATGGGTGAGGGGTTACTTACAGGAGTTGAAATGACATAAAGAGAAATCCATCACCAAGGCCCACCCAAGCATATATGAATGTTCACTAAAGCTGGGAAACCTGGAACACGCTGCACAGCATTCAGGTAGCTCAATATGTTGAGGAGTGTTCCATCTAAGCAACTCAGTTGGTCTAAACTTTCAGGCAGCTAGGCAGCCATTCTGGTTTCAGAGTCTGTAGTTGTTCTCTGCTGAGTCTTCTTTGAAGCTCATCTTATCTGAGTCTCAAGTGTAGCTCGGCTTGTTTTTCCTCTGAGTGGGACTCTCAGATTTTACTGTTTACTCTGGTAGGGAATCTGGCTAGTTTCAGGGCATTCTTGAAGCTTTTTTTATTTTTATCTTTTGTCTCCCTGTTTAGGGAGTTTCCCTCATGCATGGGATATTTTGATCTTGTAGAAAGCTACTAGATAACAGAAACCTAGCCAATTACCCCAGGCTAGTGAAGTTATGAATATTATAGGAGAACAAACCTACTACCACCAGTTTACTAGACCAGCATAATACCCAACTGCATTCTGAATGTTTATCCATATATCCACAGATAAGTGTAGCTCTCATCCTTCAGCAAAGAAGCTTCACTTTGCAAAAATATAGACTGTTACAGGAAAAATACAACTGGTCAGAATGCAGAGAGCAACCAATAATGTGGTACCTAGATCCAATCGACAGAAACATCTACAATGCACCTCCTGCACCTACTATCAAGGAACATCATGGAAGAGTGGTAAAAAGATTATATGAGCCAGAAGATCAGGATGTCTGCTGTGACATCATTATCTCCTAGATGTAACAGGAAGCTACAGCCATGAAATCTCAGCAATATGGTTGACAAAACAAGACCTGAACACTCCCAACAATAGTTAACATCCAGTGTATATGGAGAAGTCTCATGGGTTCTCACCTCTAGATGAAGCAATACAAGCAATTAACAATTGATGATTGAGGAAGATCCAGAATTTCCCTAGATGAATCTCTTAATTGGTTATCCAATATCAATTGCTTAGCCCTGAAATCACACATATACAAGGAGCACTAATCAACCCAGCAGGTTGTATCTACGTACACGTAAGCCAACAATAATGAAAGAAAAAGAGGCCATGAATGTGAGAGGGAGTGGGAGAGAACATGGGAGGGGTTGGAAGGAGAAGACAGAGGGGGAAATGATGTAATATTTTAATTAAAAAAATTTAAGAACATACAAGCTAAATGTGGTGACTCACACTTGTAATCCCAGCACTCTGGGGGCTGAAGCAGGATGATTGCAGTGAATTTGAGACCAGTCTGGGGCCAGCCAGAGCTGCACAATGAAATTCTGTTTTAAAAAGAACCCTTTTATATACCCAAGCACATAAGCATGTGTCCTCATTCTAGCTCCCAGAACCTGAAAATGCAATTGGTCTTCATATCATAATTCCCCTATCTGCAGTTTCAACTAAGAATTGAAAATATTTTTTTCAAATTGTGTCTGTACTGTACATATAAAGATTTTTCTTTGTCATTGTTCCTTAAATAACAGAGAATAATAACTATTTACATAGCATTTACATTTTATTAGGTATTATAATCTGGAAATGACTTAAAGTATATGGGAGGATGTGTGTAGGCTATTATGCAAATACTATATCATTTTACATAAGGAACTTGAGTGTCTGTGGGTTTTGGTATCCAAGGAGAGTCCTGGAACCAGTTCCCATTGGCTACTGAAAGATGACTGTGTAGGCTTAGACTATCCACCTAACAGCCACACAAGAAAGTGCTAACAGTGAGATCCTCCATGTAGAAATGGGGAATGGAAGATGAAGGCTAAAGCTCGTGTTTTTCACCAAATACCTTCTTATGCCATCTTCTTATCGAAGATTTTATCTTATTCATTTGTTACATACTCCAAAGTTCCCATAAAATACTATTGTTTTCAGATGCCTACATTGCTTTTCCTAACTTCTCTTTTTTTTTGGGGGGGGGGGGTTTCGAGACAGGGTTTCTCTGTATAGCCCTGGCTGTCCTGGAACTCACTTTGTAGACCAGGCTGGCCTCGAACTCAGAAATCCGCCTGCCTCTGCCTCCCGAGTGCTGGGATTAAAGGCGTGCGCCACCACGCCCGGCTTCCTAACTTCTCTTAAACAATAATCTTTACACTGCCTCCCAAAATATGATACAAGAAAAAAAATAAAGCCCTAAACCTGACCAAAAAAAATCTAAAGAAAGAAAAAAAAAAGCCAGGTATGGTGGTATATACCCTAATCCCAGAACTTGGGAAATGAAGGCTGGTAGATGAGTTCAAGTCCAGCCTCAACTATGTACTAAATTTAAGGCAACTCTGGGCTAAATGAGACCTTATCTCAACTTCCCATTCCTCTGGGGAAAAAACATGAAAAATATGAATATGCCAAAACCATTACAGAAATTAATTCAGTACCTATATCTATTTAATGGAGTATTTTGTGGTAACTTAAATGATTATAAAGAATTCTAATCAGATCCCAACAAGATGGCTCAGAAGGTAAAGGTGCCAAGCCTGATGACCTGAGTTTGATTCTAGGAACCAACATAGTGAAAGGAGAAAAGAGATGTCCACAAGTTGTCTTCTGACCTCTCTATGTGCATACCACATCACATACATAGTAAATCAATAAATTAATAAATGTAGGAAAAAAGAAATTTAATTGAAAATGTTTGTGAGATGGGGGCTGGTGAGGTGGCTCAGCGGGTAAGAGCACCCGACTGCTCCTCCGAAGGTGATAAGTTCAAATCCCAGCAACCACATGGTGGCTCACAACCATCCGTAACGAGATCTGGCTCCCTCTTCTGGAGTGTCTGAGGACAGCTACAGTGTACTTACATATAATAAAATAAAATAAATCTAAAAAAAAAAAGAAAAAAAAGAAAATGTTTGTGAGATGATGGGAGTATAGAGTTGAACATATTCTATACTCAAATTTGAGCTCAAATTTCCTTTTTAAAAAAGTAATCCAGGGCTGGTGAGATGGCTCAGCGGGTAAGAGCACCCGACTGCTCTTCCAAAGGTCATAAGTTCAAATCCCAGCAACCACATGGTGGCTCACAACCATCTGTAACGAGATCTGACTCCCTCTTCTGGAGTGTCTGAAGACAGCTACAGTGTACTTACATATGTTATTAAAAAAAAAAAAAGTAATCCAGACCCAGAAAGGCAAACATGGTGTAGTGGTTTGAATATGTTTGGCCCAGGAAGTGGCACTATTAAGGGGTGTGGCCTTGTTGGAGGTAGATGTAGCCTTGGAGGAAGTGTGTCACTGTGGAGCTGAGCTTTGAGACCCTCCTCCTAGCACCTGGGAGACAGTATTCTCCTGGCTACAGTTAAAGATGTAGAACTCTCAGGTACTTCTCCAGCACCATGTTTGTCATGCTTTCTGCCATAATGATTATGGACTGAACCTCTGAAGCTGCAAGCCAGCACCAATGAAATGTTATCCTCTATAAGAGCTGCCTTGGTTATGGTGTCTCTTCACAAAGATGGAGAGTCTAACTAAGACATGTGATATACACTCACTTATAAATGAATATTAACCATATTCATGCTACAAACCACAGATCCAACAAAGCTAAGAAACAAGGAGAGCACAAGGGGGGATGCTTGAATCTCACTGAGAAAGGGAAATCAATTAGATGGGGGATTAGAGGGGACTGGGTGACTGGGTGAGGAGGGGATTGGGATGGGAACAGCAGGGATACGGTGGGAGGAAGGATGGAGGAAGAAAGTACTGGGACAAACAAGTAGATTGGGGAGGCATATCTGGGACAAGCTAGAAACCTAAGACAATGGAAACTCTCAGGATTCTATGTAGGTGAGACTTCTAGCTATGGAGCCTGAACCAGCCATCCCCTGTTACCAGGCAAGACTTCAATGGAGGAATTGGGACACCAACCTAGCCACAAAACCTTAGACCCACAATTTGTCCTGCCTACAAGATGTTTCAGGGTGAAAGATGGAGCAGAAATTGAGATAAGGGCAAATCAATGACTGGTCCAGCTTGAGATCCATGCCATGAGAGGGAGCTAACCTCTGACATTATTGCTGATACTCTCCTATCCTGTCTGCTATACAAACAGGAGCCTAGCTTAACTGTCATCAAAGAGGCTTCATCCAGCAACTGGTGAAAACAGATGCAGAAGACCACAGCCAAACATTAAGTGGAGCTTGGGAAATCCTGTAGAAGAAGGGGTGGAAGGATTGAAGAAGCCTGAGAGGTCAAGGACACCACAGGAAAATGTAAAGAATCAAATAACCTGGGCCCATGAACCCCCAACCAGAGAGCATACATGGGACAGATCTAGGCCCTCTGCACTTAAGTAACAGTTGTGCGGCTGAGTCTTCATGTGGGACATCTAAAGTAGGAGCAGGAACTGTCCCTGACTACATTGTCTGCCTTTGGATCCCTTTCCCCTAATGGGCTGCCTTGTCTAGCTACAATAGAAGAAGTTGGACCTAGTCTTACTGCAATTTGATATGCCAAGTCTGGTTGATATACATGGGAGGCCTCACCTTTTTTGAGGAGAAGGGGAGGAGGGGTGGATGGCAGGGAGGGAGGAGAGAGGGAGAAACTGGGAGGAGAGGGGGGAGGAGAAGCTGATATCAGGATGTAAAGTAAATAATGAATAAAAATAAAGGCTAAATATATCAGTCAAGATTCTAACATTGGTTGTATTTGGGTATAGAATATGTTTTCACCAGCTAACATGTATTAGCTCTCTAGAGACTTAGGGGTGGAGTATTTTGTTATTTTGGGACTTTGGGTCAGAGGGCTCAGTTACTAATGCTCCTTCAATTAATCACATGAGTTTAAGTTTTTTGACCTGCGTTTGTTGTTGCTGTGGTGGTGGTGGTGGTGGTATAGTTAAGTGGTTCTGGGTATCCAACAAAGGCTCTTGTGAACACTAAACAAGCTCTGTGCACTAAACTCATGCTGGTCAGAGTTAGTGTGTTGCCTTTCGTTTACTTAGCTCTACAGCTCTGGTACATTGTCAAAGTTTTTAAATACTTGTTTCCTTAGCTACAAGGGTGTAGTCGGTCCAATGAATATGTCTCCCATAGACCCGTGTGTTTGAACACTTGGTCTCTAGTTGGTGGCACCGTCTGGGGAGGTTTAGGAGGTGCAGCTTTGCTGGAGGAAGTATTGTTCTGGGGTGGGTTTTGAGATGAAAAGTTTTGTACCACTTCCAGTTCACTCTTGTTTCATGTTTGCATCTGAAGACATGGACTCTCTTAGCTCCCTGCTCCTGCTGCCAGGCCTGCCACTTGCTGCTGTGGCTCCCTGCCATGATGGACTCTTATCCCTCTGCAATTATGACCACAAACACACCTTCTATCTATAAGCTACTTTTATCCATGGTATTTTGTCACAGCAACAGGAAAGGAATAAATATAGAAGTTGGTACCAGAGAATGGGCTGTTGCTGTGAAGTACCAGACCATGACTGTTTTTGTTTGTTTGTTTGTTTGTTTTGTTGGTTGGTTGGTTGGTTGGTTTTGGTTTGGTTTGGTTTTGAGGAATATGGAATACTACACTGGAAACTTTGGGCTAGAAAAGTGGTTGAATGCTTAACCATTAAGTACGGCTTAATGGACTTTCTTAGTAGGTGCCTAGAAGACAGTAATGCTGAGAGCAATGTGAGCTACAGAGGACTTTCTCAAAAGGTTTCAGGATGTTTTCTGCCAATGTCCTGAGAATTTTCCTGTGGCTAAATTAACAAGCAATGGACAAATTTCCTTGCTGGATAAAATTTCAACATAACACACTATTGAATCTGTGCTATGGCTACTATTAATCACTCTAATGTAGGTTTACAATGAAAAAGATCAAGTAGGGCAGAAAAAAATACAAAAATGTACAGCTTGATAGAAAAAGAACACCAGGAAATTTAATGTTGTAGCCAAGACTTGAGCTGAAAGAGATAAACAGATTAGCAGCATTAAGGAGAGGCTACCTGTTCTGCACCAGAATAAAGAGAAGGGCGCCCTCAGGGCAAAAGCCCAGTCAGCTAAGCTTCCAACTCATGAAAGGAAAAGGCCCGGTGGAGTTTTCTGCTCCTAGAAATCAATAATAAAAAAATTCTACTGCTAATATGATTCAAGGGTAATGGAACTTGGCCACGTCATCCTCATGGTATTGGAGTTAGAGGTATAAAGGATGCAAGAGTCAATTGACTGTAGATTCTTCCTCCACAGTTTCAAAGAACCACTGAGGCCAGGCAGTTCACAGCAAGGAAGTCCTTACATGAAGGTCCCCAGGGAAAAAGAGACTAGAAGAGGCCATTGTATGAAGTTGTGAAAACAAAGCCTGGGGTGCAGACTCTATGATGTTGGAAATGGCAGAGTTATAAGACATCTGCTAAGGACTGCTGCATCTGGGGAATGGAAGTAGCCCAAGAAAAAGACGTATGCTGCAGGCAACAGAGCTGAAGGGGCTGCGTCATTTGAGTCCTCAGGGGCTAAAGTCTCAGACACTGAATATAGAGCTACAGGATTTGGAATTTGCCCTTGCTTTGGTCCATTATTTTGTCACTACACTCCCTTTCTTCTTCTTGGGAATAGTAATGTATATTCTGTGTCAATACATGTTGGAAATATGTAATTTGCTTTCTGATTTTATAGAAAGTTACAATTAGGAGACAGATTTAAGTCTCTTAAGAGACTTGTAAACAGTATTGGGACTGTAAAAGAGTATGGAGATTTAAAAAGTTGTCCTAAATGTAGTTTTGCATTATGATATGGCTATGAGCCCGTGGGATCCAGAGAGTGGAATGCAATGGTTTAAACAAGAAGGTCTCATAGACTCATAGACACATGGTCTCCAGTTGGGTGCACGGCTTGGGGAAGTTCAAGTGGTGCAGCCTTGCTAGAGGAAATATTTCACTAGGGTCAGGCTTTAAGATTAAAATCTTTGTGACAGTTTCGATTTGTCTCTCTTTGTTTCATGTTTGTGTTTGAAGATGTAAGCTCTCAATTTCCTGCTCTTGCTCCAATGGCTTCCCACCATGATAGATTGTTATCCTTCTGGAATCATAAGTCCAAATAAACCCTCTGTTCCTCCTATAAGTTGTTTTTGGTCATGGTGCTTTATCACATATGCAGGAAAGTAACTAATAAAAGGGGCAGGCAAAATAATAGTATTTCTCTCAGAGGGTTCCTCATTTTATACCTTCAGTGCATTTTTGGTTATAATATGATTGATTTGGATTACTAAGCCATCATACCCTGGATCAGATGACCTAGGACACACCTTTTTCTAGATAACCCAGGTTGTGAAGTAGTAGAGAGGTTGTCAGGTAACAGGTAATATGTCCCAGGTTCTCTTGAATATGAGCAGGCAATCATGAAACAATGCAAATTTTACTAGTCATCAAGTCATTTCTGTATTTAGATTCATTTAATGAATATTCATTGGCCATTCCTCTGGGAAGAGGCAAGTCCTGGGCTTTTGTAGAAACAGGGCCATTGCCTCAAGAAGCTTTCAATCTGATAGGCCATTGAGCCCCACACATTAGAACCTTGCTGTGTAGGGGGCAAAGAGGAGCTTGAAGGACTGTGAGAATCCAAAGGAAAGAACTGATCGCACTGAGAAATCAATGTAGGCTGATTACATTTGGACAGCTGAGTTCACTGAGTTGGGGGAGTCAGTGTGAAAGGCCTTTAATAATAATAATAATAATAATAATAATAATAATAATAATAACATTGCAAAGATAACTAGAATAGAAAAAGCCTAGAACATTGTAGGAAGAAATTGTTAGTTCAGTGGTGTGAGGCCAAAAATGGCAAAGGATGTCTTGATGTTTGACAGAGGACAAAATTATGGATGGCCTTAGTTACTAAAGAAAGAAGTAGAACTTCATTGTGTGGCGAATGAGGTATTACAGAAAGAAAGAACACATTGGCTTTATGTCAGTATCCTCACATTGCTAGTGTACAGCCTATTAATCTAAAGACAGTCTAGAAGCTAGGGTGTAGAATTCTGGTCATTGGTGTGAGGGACATTACAACCAAATCAGGGCAGTGGCAGAGGATGAGTGGTAGAGTTGACAGAAAGAGGGAAAACAACTGGACCTGTTGGGATCAGCTATGATGAGACAGGGTTTGTCCTGTACATAAGACAGAGAACAGAGTGGGGTATGCTACATGGGCATAAATGTAAGAAAAACATGCACCAGAGAAGCTCTAAGGGATATGGAATAGGACAGGCAGAATGACCTTTCTGGAGGAGGAGGGATTCAGGTTAAGACTCACTGTGTGACTTTGGACAGTCATGTTGTATTTTTCTGGTCCTTTAGTTTCCACTTGCTAAGTCAGAAGACAGAGAAAAACTATGAGGACTGCATTACATAAGAGGATGCTAAGGGCTGGCAGGATGGCTCAGCACTTACAATGCTGCCTGATGATCTGAGGTCAAGCTCAGGAGCAACATAATAGAAGGAGCAAGCAAGTCCAATAACTGTCCTCTGAACTTCACATGTGCTCCATAGCATATTTGTATACACACACACACACACACACACACACACACACACACACACACACACACATGAAAGAATGCTCAGGAAGTACCTAGTTCTGTGGATGACTTGGGTCAGGATGAGTGGGGTTGCATGACATTTACTCAATACTGCCCTTGCTCCAGGCAGGAGGGAACATTGATGGCAAATCTCTATGGCACACTTGACTAGATTTGGAACTACTTACGAGACATATTTAGGTATATCTGTAAGGAAAATTCAGAGAGGATTAACTGAGGAGGAGGAAGAGGCACCCTGAATGGGAGTACATCTGCCATCCTATAGGTTAGAGTTCCAGACTAAATAAAACGGAGAAAGGAGAAAGGCAGCTGGAATATCAGCATCATCTCTCCTGGATCATGACTGTGGGTGCAATGTGAGCCACTACCTCGTTCTTTTGCTACCGCTCCTTCCCTGTACCTTCACACTGTGAGCCAGAATAGATTCTCTCATCTTAAGTTGCTTTTGTTGGGTATTTTGTCACAGCAATGAAAAAGTAGCTAATACAGACATCCCTGCATGTAACTGAAGTGGTTACAGGGAAGGGGGTATGTGACCAGAACATGTGTGCTTTTGAAGGGCATCAAAGGCCAAGGCAGTTGAAGTAATATTGCCAGGGGAGGCTCTATCTTGGCAGTCAGCACAGAGGTTTAAGGAATCTACAGTCTCAATCTCAGAACTGCTGTGTGATGCCTAGTCAGTTGTAAACCACTCTGGGTCCTGGTTTCCCATAGGAACAACAACAAAAAGGCGGGTGTGTATTGTGGGGGGAATCGACAAATTGTTCTCAAGGGCTTACTTACTCCAGGTGCTTCAGTTCCATCTCACAAAGTGCTTTTAGGGGAGGGGGCTAGTACTCTCTCTGTCCTGACTTGTCTGTGGCCTTGAGCCAGCTGCTGGACCTCTCTCAGCCTATTTCCTCATCTGAGATATCAGGAGATCAGGGAGGAGAGGCCAGACATCCAATGATTCTCCCCAGAGGATGCTCACCCTCTTCTGCAGCTGAAAAGCTTTGGGCAAATCAGAGGAAAGTGAGACACTGGTCACAGATGAACCCCCTTCCACATCTTCTGTCTTCTCCCACTGCCCTCCCCGCCCCACTGTCAGGAGCTTGCAGCACTGGCTCGCTTGCCAAACTTGTTGCCATGACAACGGGTTACAAATAACTCAGATGCCTGCAAAGATTTTAACCCAAGAGCTGCTGGGCCAAGGGCTTCTTGTTCCTTTACCAGACCAGACTAAGGGAACAGTGTCACAAATTTTTTTAGGATCAATTCTCTCCCCTGCTGACAGGCCTGCCAAGGTTCCTCAGTGTCACAAGAATAAGACCTGGCAATCCAGGTCCTCTGAAAACCTGATTCAAATATTTCCAATCTTATTTCCCACTCGCCCCCATTAAGAAGTGATCGCTCCTATTTTTGACACCTGCTGTCTGACACGCCTGATTTTGGATGCTTTATATGCAATATCTATGAAAATCTCCCCCAAACTTCTATTAGGTAGAAGGTATTGTCTCACCTGAGACTATATGCTGCATGAAACATTTACAGTAAGGATTGAGGTTCATGCATATAAGGAATTCAAACTCAAATCCCTCAGATTCCCAAACCCAGGCATTTTGTCTTGCCCATGGTTCACAAATGTAGGTCTACATAATTTGTATATCCAGATAAATTGTGGGCTCTAAATTAAATCTAAAGTTAAAACTCTAGATTCAGAGGCAGGCAGATTTCTGAGTTTGATTGAGGTCAGCCTGGTCTACAGGACAGCCAGGGCTACACAGAGAAACCGTCTCGAAAAAAAAAAAAAACCCAAAACCCTCTAGATTCTAACATTTAGTCAAGACGGTGAAATACAGCTGGGCACAGTGACATACATCTGTAATCCCAGCTACTCAGGAGGCTGAGACGGAAAGATGGAGAGTTCAAAGCCAGCTTAGACAATTTAGTGAGGTCCTTTCTCAAAAAGAGAAGAAAAAACGTGTGTTGGGCATGTTAGTGCACTCCTTTAATCCCAGCACAGGAGGCAGAGGCAGGCAGATCTCTAAAAATCTCAAAATATCTTTTTAAAATGTGAGGGAAGACATGGACAGGTGGTTCAGTAAAGAAACTTGTTGTTAGTCCAAAGGACTCATGCTCAACTCCCAGCACCCATATGGTGGCCCACAACAGTCTATAACTCCAGTATCAGGGATTTGGGCACCCCATTCTAGCCTTCATGTACCAAGCAGGCATCCAGTGCACTTGTATACATGGAGACAAGAACACTTATACACATAAACTAAAAATAAAATAATTTTTAAAATATGCAAATGCTTATCTAATTTCTAAGACTCCAGAAAACAAAAGTAGAGGAATCAAGGATAGATGATCATGCCTCACTCAGACGTTTGGCTAAGAACAAGTATAGATCAAGGACAGGAGTCACAACTCCAAAGTTTCCATCAGTGAGAAAGGAATTTCAACAATTTACTGGCAAGCAGAAGATGGGTGGAAGGAGTGATAACTGAGAAGCAGGGCAGGGAAAGGAATGGGCTTCATCCATACCTTGGTAAGGATCCACAAGGAGAGAACTGATGAACTGTGCTACATCCAAAAGGACAGAGAGGTTCTCTGACTGTGGGAGCCAGATGTCAAGTTCCAAGCAGGCTAAAGTCCTTGTTATAATGGGATGAAGTGGCCACATGGTTAGAGCAGTGGCCTGCTGATACTTGGAGCTCCTGGCCTTCCTGCACTTCCCTTTATTACTCTCATGGCCCTGAGTAGAAATGACAAGAACCCAATATCTATACTCTAGTAAGTATCAGAGACTTTCCAATCAATTATACTGCAAAAACTTCCACTATATTGAAATGCCCCCTAATGGATTGTGTAAGTCCCTGCTGAGTCACCTCAAAGGGTGGACCTGACAGACCCCTGCTACCTGCACTGGGCTCCAAATCAATCCACTGTTTTAACTGAAGTAATAGAGGTGGTGGGGGAGGGTTGAGACATCTACCTTATTGATATGTATCCATTGATGCTTCAAATTGCTATGGTGAAGAATTACAGTGGGTCATTAGTTAAAAGATTTTTTAGGGCAGGAGAGATGCTCAGGTCAGAGCGTATATTGCTTTTCCAGGAGACTGAGTTCTTAAGTTCAACTCCCAGAACCCACATCAGCCACTTCACAACAGCCTGTAACTCCAGCTCCAGGGAATTTATCACTCTGGCCTCTGCAGATGGACATACCCCCCCCCCCACACACATATACACATAATTAAAAATAATAAAAATAAATCTAAAACATCCTTTCAGCTTCAAGTAACAAAAATCCTGACTGACAGTGGCTTAAACACATTGCAGCTTTATTTATTTTCCCAATTAACTGTAAGTGTATTATGGATTCAGTTGCATGACCAGGAAATGAATTTCTTCTAACGTTTTTAATAATGTCTGCATGCTTGGGCTAATTTCTTCATGGTGCCAGGATGGCTGTCATGGGTCTCAACCACATGATTATATTCAAATCAGAAAGGAGACAAGTCAATCATCTGTTTTTCTTTGCTCAGAAAATAAAAGGACCCCATTATAGATGGTTGTGAGCCACGATGTGGTTGCTGGGAATTGAACTCAGTACCTCTGGAAGAGCAGTCAGTGCTCTTAACCGCTGAGCCATCGCTCCAAGGAGTTACAGAGACAAAGACTGGAGCTAAGACGAAAGGATGGACCATCCAGAGATTACCCCACCGGGGGATCCATCCCATAATCAGCCACCAAACCCAGACACTATTGCATATGCCAGCAAGATTTTGATGAAAGTATCCTGATATAACTATCTCGAGTGAGGCTATGCCAGTGCCTGGCAAACACAGACGGGGATGCTCACATTCATCTATAGAATGCAACACAGAGCCCCCAATGGAGGAGCTAGAGAAACTACCCAAGGAGTTGGAGGGGTCTACAACCCTTTAGGTGGAACAACAATATGAACTAACCAGTACCCCCAGAGCTCATGTCTCTAGATGCATATGTAGCAGAAGATGGCCTAGTTGGCCATCACTGGGAAGAGAGGCCCCTTGGCCTCTCTTTACAAACTTTATATGCCCCAGTACAGAAGAATGCCAGGTCCAGGAAGTGGGAGCGGGCAGGTAGGGGATCAGGGTGGGGGGAGGGTATAGGGAACTTTCGGGATAGCATTTGAAATGTAAATAAAGAAAATATCTAATAAAAAAAGAAAATAAAAGGATTTTTCAGAAAGCCCCCAGAAAATAATTCATTGGTCATAGGCAAGTCATATAGCCAGTCTTAGCTGCAAAGAAGTCTAATGAAGTAAATGGCCCCTCAGTCTCTGGGGGAGCTGCTGATGAAGATAGGATTGGGAGCTGCTGCTGAAAGGATTGGGAGTTGTAAGTAACAGAACAATGGCCAAACCAGGTAATATGGTTGAAAATAGTTACTGCTACGGAACAAGACTAGCCCTAGGAGTGAGTGGGACAGGGTAGTGTTAGGTTTTATGTGTTCTTTTAGCACTACTTTACTTTTTAAAACTACATGTATTGTCTGGAGAGATGGCTCAGCAGTAACTTTTGCTATTCTTATAGAGGACCTGGGTTCAGTTCCCAGCACCAACATGGCAGCTCATAATTCACTGGAACTCCAGCTCCAACACCCTCTTCTGGCCTCCACATGCACCTGATACACAAATGGTACATACATACATACATACATACATACATACATACATACATACACACATGTAAAAAGCTCATAAAATAAAAGGAAACCTTTAAAAGTAAACAAGCCAAAATCCAGGCAGCTGGCTATAATGGTGCTTGCTTTTAATTCCAGCACTTGTAAGGCAGAGAGGCAAGTAGTTCCAGCACTTGTAAGGCAGAGGCAGGTGGATCTCTGTGAGTTTCAAGTAAGCCTGGTCTACAAAGTAAGTTGTAGGGCAGCCAGTGTGACCTTATCTAAAAAAAAAAAAAAAAAAAAAAAAAAAAAGCTCACACAAAATTAAAATAAAATAAAATAAAATAAAATAAAATAAAATACTATGTGTCCAATGAATCCAATTCCCTCTTTTGACCACAACAGGTACTGCATACATGTGGTGCACAGCCATACATGCAGGCAAACACCCATACATGAAAAAGGAAATTAATAAGTCTTTAAAACAAACAAAAAGCCAAAACACTCCAAAACAAAAATTACTTCAACAACAATAACAAAGGCTACACACACTGAATTACTTTGATAAAAAGAAAAATATATAGTATAGTGTTTCCGATGAAGAAAAAATAAAATCTAGACCATTTCTCTCTCTCCAGAACAATGGATGCCAATTCATCATGAAAGGATACTTACCACCTCTCCTGGGCATATACCCAGAAGATGCTCCAACTGGTAATAAGAACACATGTTCTACTATGTTCATAGCAGCCTTATTTATAATAGCCAGAAGCTGGAAATAACCCAAATGTCCCTCAACAGAGGAATGGATACAGAAAATGTGGTACATTTACACAATGGAGTACTACTCAGCTATTAAAAACAATGAATTTATGAAATTCTTGAGTAAATGGATGTATCTGGAGGATATCATCCTGAGTGAGGTAACCCAATCACAAAAGAACACACATGATATGCACTCACTGATAAGTGGATATTAGCCCATAACTTAGAATACTCAAGATACAATTTGCAAAACACATGAAACTCAAGAAGAAGGAAGACCAAAGTTTGGATACTTTATTCCATCTTAGAATGGGGAACAAAATACCCATGGAAGGAGTTACAGAGACAAAGTTCAGAGCAGAGTCTGAAGGATTGACCATCCAGAGACTGCCCCACTTGGGGATCCATCCCATAAACAACCACCAAACCCATACACTAGGCAGTTGCCATCAAGATTTTGCTGACAGGAGCCTGATATAGTTGTCTCCTGTAAGACTCTGCCAGTGCCTGGCAAATACAGAAGTGGATGTTTACAGTCATCCATTGGACAGAGCACAAGGTCCCCAATGAAGGAGCCAGAGAAATACCGAGGGAGCTGAAAAGGACTGAAGCCCCATAGGAGGAACATCAATATGAACTAATCAGTACCCCAAGAGCTCCTTGGAACTATACCACCAATCAAAGAAAACACATGGTGGAACTTGTGGCTCTGTGTAGCAGAGCATGGCCTAGTTGGTCATCAATGGGAGGAGAGGCCCTTGGTCCTGTGAAGGTTCTATACCCCAGTATAGGGGAATGCCAGAACCAGGAATGGGAGTAGGTGGGTTGGGGAGCAGGGGTGGGGGTAGGGGATTTTTGGAGGGAAAACTAGGAAAGGGGATAACATTTGAAATGTAAATAAAGAAAATATCTCATATATATATATATATATATATATATATATATATATATGGCTCTCTCTCTCTCTCTCTCTCTCTCTATATATATATATATATATATATATATATATATATATATATATATATATATATATATATATATATATATATATATATATATATATATATATGTATATATATATATGGCTCTATATAGCAGTTTCAAGGATGACTGTGGTTAGACAGTCTCTATACAATGTCATATTAGCTCCATGACTCCTGGCAGCTCTTTCCTTCTCTATGAAGTGAAGAAGTGAGTTCAAACCTTTGGCAAATACTATCCACCAATTTAAAGTGCTATCTGGCATGTGGGATGTAATTCAGTTGGTCAAGAGCTGCTTAGCATGAATGAATCTCTGGGATTCTTATAGCACTGCATAGAACCAGGCATGGGTATTTTGCCTGCATGTATGTCTTATGCACCACATGTATGTAATGACTAGGACAACTAGGAGAAAACATTGTATCACCTGGACACATTTTTATTTTATGTATATGAGTGTTTTGCATGAATGTTTGTATGCATACTAGTTGTGTGCTTGGTGCCCGTGGAGGTCAGAATCTCAGAAGAATGATCAGAAGAAGTTCGAGGTTATTCTCAGCTCTATCATGAGTTAGAGTCCAGCCTAGGTTAAATGAGACCCTGTCTTAAAAATGAATAGAATCTGACTGTTCTGTGTAGTGGTGTAGTTTGAGTGTAGTCCAACAGTCTTATACTTCTATTGACTTGAGCCTGTTTTTAATTCTAAACATGGGTTTGGACTGGATGGACACTCTGAAACTGAAAATCTTTGCTTTTTTTTGGAGAGGTGTGCACATATTTTATTGTTAATGCTTTCCATGTACTTTATGACTAAAAATACCTTAGCTTTATGCTTATGGCTATGACTCATCATATATTTGCATGTTTAGTCCCTGTTTGAGGAATTATTAGGAGGATTAGGAGGTGTCACCTTATTGGAGGTGTCACTGGGTGTGGGCTTTGAGAATTCAAAAGCCTGTTCTAGTTCATTTGTTTCTGTCTCTATCTCAGTCTGTCTCTCTGTTTCTCTCTTTCTCTCTCTCTGCCAGTAGATCAGGATATAGTACTATCAGCTTCTTCTCCAGCACCATGTATGACTGCGTACCACCCACCCACCCCCCAACACACACACCCTCCTCTGACATTAAGATAATGGACTAAACTTCTGAAATTGTAAGCAAGCCCCAATTAAATGCTTTTCTTTATAAGAGTTGCTGTGGTCATGGTGTCTCTTCACAACAAAAGAACAGTGACTAGGTCATATGGTAAAGCAATTTTTCTTTTATATTATCTTTGAATATTTTCACTGTTTTTTTTCTTTTTTTCTTAGTCCCTTGAGATTTAATACAATGTGCTTTGATTATATTCACCCCAAATTCTCACAGACCCACCTTTTTCCTACCTACCCAACTTTGTATCCTCTCTTTTAGTCCAGTTTATATATATATATTCTTAGATGTGTGGCCTTACTGGAGCTTGGTCAACTTACCAGGTGCTACATTCTTACAGAAAAGTGATCCTTCCTCTCTTAGTAGTTATCAATTGTCAATAGCACATTGCTTGGGGTAGAACTTCATGTTCACCCCACTTCTCCATGTTGAGATTTGATCTGACTTGAAGTTGCATGGGGCTTGTGCACATTGTCACAACTATTGTGAGTTTATCAACCCTATTATATCTGGAGGGTACTGTTTGTATTCATCCTCAGTTTCTGGCTCTTACAGTCTTTCTACCACCTCTCCCACAATAATCCCTGAGCCTTGGGAGGATAGGATGTGATACAGATGCTCTATTTAGGGCTGAGCATTCCAAAGTCTCTATTCTCTAAAAGGGAAGTATGCCCATATTTGTGCTGAGAACTTTACTCAGAGGAGATGCTCATAGGAGGGCCATGTCAGAAGACCTGCTGGCTGAAAAATTGCTGCCGACTCCTGCTGGTAGAAATACCAGAGAGAGGAACGAGACTTGACTGTTAATTACATTACAAATATTAGTGATGTGATTAATTTTAAGAACAACTCACTCTGTAAAGTGTCCCAATGAATACTGTGATCACTCTGTGTGTGCCACGGATTTTAAGGCAGGCATGAGAATATTTCAGGAAGAAAATACATATGTGAAGTGTTATGCTGGAGCTGGAAATGCAGTTAGTCTAAGAAACATGGAAAGGTTACCCCCTCTCTCTGATACATGTGGACTGTATGCAATAGTGAAAGATTATCTTGCCCATGCCTATGAGTCTGGGAGGAGGGATAGCCAGGAGGCAGTCTCTCTCAGGCAGGCATGAGTGGAATTCTTTTAGGGGGTGATAAAAGTACTACCTAGCATAATTTTTTTTCCTCCACCAGGCATAGTGGTGCATACCTTTAACCTCAGCACTCAGGAGGTAGAGGTAGGTGAATCTCTATGAGTTTGTGGCCAGCCTGTTCTACATAGTTCCGAGATACACCGAAAAACCCTGTCTCATTTTTTTTTCTTTTCTTTTCTTTCCTCTGTTATCACCAAGACGCATTGTCCTATTAAACACACACAGATACACAGAAGATGTACCTATTTACAAAAAGAATTAAAATGTCCCTTATTGAAAAAAAAAACACCTTTGAGTTAATAGAGGCTAGAAAGTGAGGGGGAGTATGTGGAAAGGGTGAGTAACCCTATTGAAGGAGTTCAGAGAGTAGCAGGAACAACCTCACCGTTCCGCACACAGTAGGGGAAGTACAGATGACAGCATTCAGTTGTATGTTTAAAAATTGCTAGTGTTCCCAATACAAAAAAAAAAAAGATAAATATATACATAGTACACAGCACACTACATCCCATGAATTTCTAGACATAAATGTGTACAGTTATTATATATCAATTAATTCAGGGGCTAGAAAAGCCAAGAAGAGAGAACAGAGTTAACCATCTAGGAGATCCATCATCCAAACAGAAGTTCTACAAAGAGCAGAGAAGAAAATTACTTAAGAAATAAAACTGGCCTGGCATGGTGGCGCACGCCTTTAATCCCAGCACTCGGAAGGCAGAGGCAGGCAGATTTCTGAGTTTGAGGCTAGCCTGGTCTACAAAGTGAGTTCCAGGACAGCCAGGGCTATACAGAGAAACCCTGTCTCGAAAAACCAAAACCAAAACCAAACAAACAACAACAACAAAAAAAACAAAAACAAAAAAGAAAGAAAGAAAACTGATTTCTCTGAGTAAAAGAACATGAGTCTGCAGATAACAATAGTCTATTAGTACAGCAGGTAACCAGAGAAATAGATGAAGGAAAGGCATTCTTCTAGACATATATTATTGTGACATTAAAAAAAAATCAGAAATGGGTTTTTTTTTTAAAAGCTTTTAAGGGATCCAGGACCCAAGATGGCTCCTTCACCTGCTTCTGCAGGCAGAGCCCTCTTGGGCAGACACCTCTTCTTAAAGCTTTTAAGCTCCAACAAGTGAGGAAAACAGGCCAGAACCAAAGGTATGAGAATAATATTAGCATATGACTTAATCAACAACTGTGTTAAGAGTAATATTTTCCAAATATCAGAGAAAATGATTTCTACCACAGAATTCTACAGCCAAGGTATAATTGAAATGTGAATGCAAAGGTAACAACTACATTTTCAGACACACAAAGATCCCCAAATTTACCTTCTTTAAGAAGTTATTTCAAGATGTCTCCAATGAGGTGCAGGATGCTTGGATCATCAGGAATATTGGATATGCATTACAGAAACAGACTTTAGTAATCTTAAGAAGGAAAGGAGGCTTGTTGTGACACAAGTCTAAAGAATCTGGCTGAGACAATAGGACAGGGATTAGAAAGGCTGAGCAGGGGAATCACAGCTAAGGGTCAATTGTAGAGATTGCCTGGGTAGAAAACAGCCACTGGTGCTGCACCTCACAGTTGGCCACCGTGTGTGATGTAACCATTGAACACAATAGCAAATAAACTCTGCACCCTCGTGTCTGCTGCTTTGGCTAACTTGCTGTGGACTTCCAGGTTCCCTTAATCATAACCGTCAAGTCATAATACATTATTATCAGTCCAATGGAGGCTGCCCTTCTTCCTTTATATTACTTTTTCCTATTATTCCCATTTTCTTGCTCATGTTAGTTAGTCTCTCTAGTAGCTTAATTGTTCTTTCCTCTTCTGTTTATTTGGATACATGCATATATTGTACCTACATAAATTTATGGATATTATGTATGAATAAATCTCATTCTGTTTCTTGCTTTTTCATTCAATACTAAGTTTGGAGGGTTATTTATCCATATTAGTATATGAAATCTAGCTACTACTTTTAATTGCTTTATACTTTTCTATCCTATGAAAATTTTACAGTTTGCTTATCTAGTCCCATTATGATGGGCACCTAGGGTGATCCCAAGTCCTTGATACCCAAGAAACTAAAGCAACAAACAAGCTCAAATGTATTCTCTTTGGACTCCTGTAACAATTTCTCAGAATGTATGCCCGGGACTTGGATTGCTAGGTCACAGAGTTTTTCCACAAGAGACTAGCAAACTACTCTCCAGAATAACAGAACCCATTCACAGTGCAGCCACAGCTGTCTTTCCCTCACATCCTTGGTATATTAAAACTTTTACATTTTACCACCACTGTAGTAATTTCTCACTATCATCTTAATTTTCATTTATCTAACTATTAACAGAGTTAAAAATCTCAATATGGCTGGAGGAAGCTGAGGAGGAGGGTGACCCTATAGGAAGACCAGCAGTCTCAACTAACTTGGACTCCTGAGGTCTCTCAGACACTGAGCCATCAACCAGGCAGCATGTACCCTCTGATCTGAGGCCCTTGACACATATACAGCAGAGGATTGCCTGGTCTGGCCTCAGTAAGAGAAGATGTACCTAACCCTCGAGAGACTTGAGGCCCCAGGGAGTGGGTAGGTCTAGTGTGTTGATGGGGAAGGGGGTGGGAACATCCTCTTGGAGTCAGGGGGAGGAGGTGTGGAATGAGAAACAGTCTGAGGGTGGACCAGGAGAAGGACAAAAAGAATAAAGAGTAACAAAAAGGAAAAGAAGTCTCAATATATTCAAATTTCCCATTGTATAAATGGAATATTATGTCCATATATCTGTTGAGTTTATAATCTTCTATTTCATTTTCTTTTATTTAATTTATTATTTGTTTTGACACAAACACTCACTTTGTGGCCTAGGCTGACCGTGAAATCACCCTACTTCAGTCTCTGGAGTGCTAGGATAATAGCATATACCATCGTGTCTGCCTTTACTGACTGCTGATTTATCCTCTGTCAGTTTTATACACTACAAATACATTTTCCAGTCCCTTATCATCCAGATGCTTCATATATTTCTGGCTCCTATGTGTTGCTGGCACCAGAATCAAAGTTATGAACATGATAGTCAGGGTTTGTTGACTGATGAGCAAGGAAAGAAAGTATTGACCCTCTTAGGTTACATAGTAGTAAGTGGGGGACCTACCTCCTACCAAGCAATCCATTAGAGAGCACCCTAATTTAGATGCCACACCACCACTAGAATTCATTCCTTCAGTTCTCCATCATCCATATATACTCTTTTCCCTGTATTTACACCCTGGAAAGAAATCACTCACTCTTAATTCTTTTCTTCCTTCCGGAGGACAGCAACCAAAACAAAAAATAGGATTCATTCAAGTATAAGCAACAGAAACACAAATTACTGACTCAATAAACCATAGAGAAGGAGACTTCAGGATGATTCTCTATGGTTCTCTTGCTTTGGCTTCCTCTGCTTGTCAGTACCACCCTCGGGGAATTATTCCACAAATTCAGAAGATGGTTAGCTGTAGCAAAGGGGCCACATGCCTTTTTGTTCCTATACAGGGAAGATGAATCATCATGTCCCTCAAAAGCTGAGCCTCATTGTGAGCAGATCATGTCTGAACTAATCATCACTGTCAGAGGGAAATGAAATGACTCAGGTTAGTATACCTGTGAAGACCTACCTATATCTAGAGCTGGTGCTGGGGTCAATCCAAACTCTATCGTTGTTATAAAAATGGGACAGATGATTGAATGCTGGAGAATAACCACAATATCTACTATAAGGGCATAAACTATGAAAGTGAAGGAGATGAGGTCCAAGAAAGAGTGTGTCTAACCTAAAAGACCAATGAAGGCATAGCTCAGGATGGTAGCTGCACAGCAGCCCTATAGAGCAGTTATCCAAGTGGGAGCATAAAGGAGAATTCCAGGAGGAACATATCTAGGGAAAGGAGAAGGCTTCAAATGATTTTTATGCTTTCTTTGGGAATTTTAAATAACTTACTAAGATGCAGAACTTTCAGCTCCTTCTCCAGCACCTTGTCTACCTCCACACTGCTGTATCCTGCCATGACAGATAATGGACTAAACCTTGGAACTTTAAGCCAGTCTCAATTACATGCTTTCCTTTAAAAGAGTTGCCTTGGTCATGGTATCTCTTCACAGTAATAGAAACCCCCAACTAATTCAGCAAAGAAGTAAAAATGACTGAAATTGATAAACAGGTTGGCAAGTAGAAAACCTGTGCATTATTTAGAGCTGTGAAGATAATTACCAGAAAAAAGGAAAACAGAATAGATTTCCAGGTCAAGATGACAAATTTATCATGTGTTTATCTCTCCTCTCTTCTGAGAGCTTTCTAAATGATAGTTAAGGGATTATAAAGATATAAAACACCTTTGTACTATACTACTATGAGGAAGAGTGTAGGAGCTCATCTGTCAACAAAACAGATTTCAACAAATCTCGGGAAAATAGAAGTAAATGGAGAGTTGGTTATGGAAGAGGCATGGTGGATAAAGCCACAGCCGGACCATGAATGATGGCACCTCTGAGAAAGAGGTTGACATGTCTTTGCAGAAACTTTGGAGAACATTGGGTCTTGACAATGTCAAAGGAGGAAGTGAAATGTGTGGCTGAAAACAGGGAGTTTAGTGAGAAGTCTATGTCAAACTCTCCACCCTCATGCACAATGCACAGTGGTTGGATGTCTACTAGTTAGGCAAAGACAGGGTCCTCCACTTGAAGGAACAGAGTCATCTCAGAGAGAGGATCTAGGTATTCTGGGGATTTGGGACTATAGCATAAGACTCAGAACTTTTCTTATCCTATGGGGAATTTGTCAGTTTGCCTAACCCTTCTCCCCCACTAAACTTCCAATCAGATTTTCACTGGTATGTTTTTTAAAACTTTTTACTGGTTCATTTTGTTATTTGGCAATTTCACACATTTGTAGAATATATTCTGATCACTGTCCCCTAACTCTGCCATGCTTTCTTATCTCCCTCTCATCCCTGTCAACATGCCCCACATCCATCCATACGTGTTTCTTTCTCAGATTCATGACTTTTGGTTTAGTTTTGTGACTCATTGTAACCAGGGCCTTCTATGTGGCCATTGCATCAAAACTATCCATTGGAGTTTGATGTTATCAGTGGCTATACAACTGAAGGCAATGATTTCTCCTGAATCTGTCAGTAGGAAATAGTCCATCAGTGCAGGGTAAGGCTCTCTTGAGTTCCCCTCCACCCATGTGCAGAATCAGTGAAGGTGTCTGCAGCTGCTGGGACATTATAATTGCAATGGTTATGTCTAGAAAAAATGCCTAGAAAACAATGACATTTTACAGAGTTTCTCTTTATTTTCTGGCTTTTTTATTCTTTCCATCCCCTCTTCCACAAGGTTCTTTGAACCTTAGAGAGGATGCTATAAATCACTTGTTTAGGAAAATACCTAGTGTGGCCATGACTCTCTGCATCCACCATGGTTGACTGGAAAGAGTGGCTTTTCTGATTAAGACTAAAGAAATGTCAGCAAACCAGCATGGATCACAAGGTTTTCTTTGAGAAAAGGCCACACATGAAAGAAATATTCCAAAATAAACAGAGTAACTGGGTAGGGAACATGTTAGCAAACGAGCAGCCCAATAGGAGATCTAAATCTGTTTTTTTTTTTTCCTCAGATATTTTCAGGCTGAGGGACAGAGCATCATCTATCAGATAATAATTGTTCTACTTTAGCCAAACATCACAAAAGAAAATTGTGGTCCTACTCCCACTACACTAACAAAGGCCAACAGTGAGTTGGGACTTCAGCTCTCACTGGATAATGGGTTACCCTCCTCTTCCCACCGCAGGTGGGACAGCTAGAGCACCCATTCTCACCTAGCAATGAGAAACCCCTGGGGAGGGTATCCAATGGAGACCGAACAGAGATTGTGTATTTCTATAACTGCTGCTTTAATGGGGCAGGGTCTTTTCTTCCACTGTAATAATAGTGTCTGACAATGGAAGCTAAAAGAGAATATTGAAATAAGATCCAGCATCTCATAACACAATAGCCCAAATACCCAGGTCTCAAATGACAATTACTCATCATGCCAAGAACCAGAAAAACCTCAACTTGAATGAGAAAAACAAAATGAAACAATAGACCTGAGCACCAAGACGACAGAGATGTTAAAATTAGCTGAAAAGTGTTCAAGGACAAGGAGTCACCATCAAAATACCTTTAACAATCACAAATTAGAAAATGAGAGGGTGAGGTGCCTCCGCAGGTAAAGGCATGTGCTGCCGAGCCTGGTGACCTGAGCCTGATCTCACAGGACCACATGGTGGAAGGAGAGCACTGATTTCTATAAGTTGACCTCTGACCACCACATGTACACTGTAAAACGCGTGCGCGCGCGCGCGCGCACACACACACACACACAAAATGTAATAATTTTTTTTAAAGGAAAAATCATGGAAACTTTAGAACTGCAAATTATAAAACTCCAAATAAATTCCTCAATGGCTAAGATATAGTTATAGAAAAATGGAGGGACAGAACAAAAAATTGAAGGCAGAAACAGATGTTTTACAATTTGGAAAACTGACAAAAACAGACAGGGGCCAATGAGAACAGCCTTAGGGACCTATGAGACTATTACAAAATATATGACACTATGTCCTTAGAGCTCTTAAAGAAAAAGAGAACAAGTTTTATAAAATATTATGTCTAAAGCAGGCAGACATGCTACTAATCAGACACTATCGAAACTGGCTCTTAGAAGAGTACAGAGAGCTGAGTAGTCCTAATGTTTAGGAGGCTGAGGTAGGAGAGTCACTCGGAAACTCAAAACCAGCTTGGTCAACATAGTGAGAGATGTCACCATCACCCACTTTCTACATAATCAAGCAGTGCCTTCAATGTTGAGTGGGAAAATGATATGAACTCTCAAAGTTTATACCCAAGTGTCTTAGTTAGGGTTTTACTGCTGTGAACAGACACTGTGACCAAGGCAACTCTTATGAGGATAACATTTAATTGGGGCTGGCTTACAGGCTCAGAGGTTCAGTCCAGTATCATCAAGGCAGGAACATGGCAGCATCCAGGCAGGCATGGTACAGGAGGAGCTGAGAGTTCTACATCTTCATCTGAAGGCTACTAGTGAAAGACTGGCTTCCAGGCAGTTAGGGTGAGGGTCTTAAGCCCATGCCCATAGTGACACACCTACTCCAACAAGGCCACACCTCCTAATAGTGCCACTCCCGGGGCCAAACATATACAAACCAATCACACCAAGTATCATGATAAAGATATTTGCAGATATGTAAAGTGAAACTTTACTTTCAATCAGTAAAGTCAATAAGAAGCAGCACTCATATGTCAACAGCAAACAACAGCTGTCTAATGGGACTTAAGGCCCACTTGACAGGGTGGAAACTATACCTGGTATATGAGACCTAGCCAGCTTCTCTACAATCATGAGGTCATAGATCTTAGAAAAGAATCTCCTGGGATGGAAAAATGGCTCAGTGATTAAGAGCACTGACTGCTCTTCCCAGAGGTCCTGAGTTCAATTCCCAGTTAATCACATGGTGACTCACAGCCATCTGTAATGGGATCCAATGTCCTCTTTTGGTACAGCTACAGTATACTCATATAAATAAAATAAATCATCTTAAAAAAAAAAAGAATCTCCTACCACCACTTTGTTAGACCAGCATAATTCCTTATTCCACTCTAAATTTTATCCTTATAACCACAGATAAATGTAGCTACTATTCCTCATCAAAGAAGCCTCTCTTTACAACCTATGGGGACCTTCAAAGAAAACTACAAGTAGATATAATGCAGAAATCATGGGAAGTCCAGCCCCACCAGACACACCATTATCACAGCCCCTGTATCTATGGTTCAGGGAACATTGTGAACAGTGGGTGGAAAGATTGTAAGCACCAGAACACCAGGAAGTCTGATGTGGAACAGCCTCTCCTAGAAATGGCTGCATAAAATAGACTGAAAAAAAAAATGGCAAGATAAATGAACATGTTAATGTCAACTGCATACACTTTCTCACTCCTAGACAGAAAACTACAGGCAACTAATGACTGCTTGGTGAAGAATTAACCATCCTCATGGATGAGCCCCCTTATTGTGTGTCTAACGTGGGGGGGGGGGCGAGCTTTCAAACCATGTACAAACAACAAAAATAGACCCAGGAAGTTGCATTTACACATTTTATCCATATGTATGTATACATACATACATACATGTATATAAAAATGATAATCAAAGAGAAAGGCTATCAGCTTGAGAGGTGGCATGGGAAGGGTTCGAGAGAGAGGAGCTGGGAGGGACTAAAGGGAGGAAGAAAAGTAATGTGTCTCTAGTTCAATTAAAAACAATAATTATAAGAAGAAGAAAAGAAATCTACTTTTTATATAACCTTTCTGTGAAAGCTACTTGAAGATCTGTTCCATCAAAACAATGGGAGGGAAAAGCAACCAAAACCAAAACCCCGAGTTCTAATAAACAGTGGATATAACCATAGAAACAGTAAAAAGAAATTCTAAAATGATGATCCATATTTGAAAAAGGACTGAGAGGCTCTAGAAAGAAAGGTCTTCTGGGGAGGATAGGAGCAAAAGGCAGATTTAGTAGAGTAGTTTTAATGTAGATTTTTTAAAATTTAATTTTATTTTTGACTTTTTCACTTTCCATCCTGCTCACTGCCTCCCTCCTGGTCCCCTCCTCCCACAATCTTCTCCCTTCCTCTCAGAGTTTTTAATGCAGTGAAGATTTTGAAGAGCAAAAAAAAAAAAAAAACCCAAATACACAATGAAGCAATAAGGTAGAAGAAGAAAATGAGAAACTAGGAAAAAGAAAACTTGCTACAAAGCAAAAAATTATGAAAAGATTATTTAGTCATATCAATAGGTGTTTGTTGCTCTTCAATGTCTAGAATGATACTATAGACAAAACGCCAAAAAAAAAAAAAAAAAAACAAAACCCAAAAGCACAAATAGCAATCATGATTATGGAGTAGAATTTAATCTACTGCCACCACTTTGCTAGGCCAGTTTTGACAATGTAAACCTACAGATGAGAAGATAAGATGTGGTGGTGGCAGCAGCAGCCTTAGAGCCAGGAAGAGTTCATATTCCAGGTCATTCTCAAAGTAAGTTTGAGGCCAGCATGGTTTGAGACACTATCTCAAAACACACACACACACACACACACACACACACACACACACAGAGAGAGAGAGAGAGAGAGAGAGAGAGAGAGAGAGAGAGAGAGAGAGAGAAATAACAAAAATAAAAATCACCACCAACAAAACAGAATGCCTTTAAGATGGCAGAGTAGGTAAAGGCTCTTGACATGCAGCTTGATGAATTGAATGCAAACCCTGAAAGGAGAAGGAGAGAACTAACTCCTAAAGATTGTCCTCTGCCTACACATGGGCTGTGTGCTATGTTTCCCCATGAATAATTCTTAAAAATTTAGGCATCAAGAAAATATCTAATAAAAATGGGGAAAAATATATAGTTGCCTACAGTTTATAGTGAAAAATAAAATTCTTATGCTTGTTAAAAAAAAATTTAGGCATCAAAATAGATAAATAGCTATATTCCAGAATTTGGAAAGTCAGTGGGAGTGCTAAAAGAAAAAGAAATTTTTGTTGTTGTTTAACAAAGCCTTGATCAAGAAATATTGTCCCAATCCAGGTATGATGGCACATGTTTGCAATCCCAGCACTTGAGCGATGGAGGCAAGAGGAATAGGGGTTCAAGGTCAGTGTCAGCTACATAGTGAGGTCAACGCCAGTCTAGCTTATAGAGACCCTGTCTTACAACCATCAAACAACAAACACACAAATAACAAGGAGGGAAATACTCTCTCTAGTTCATAGAGAAACAAAATGTTACTTCACATCAGAATGTTATCCAACAGTGAAATTAAATTATATTAGAAATAAAAATAAGAGTTTAACTAGATGTGAAAAATCAAAGAATACCGATGGTCAAAAACCACCAATGTGTATTGTCTGAAATTAATTGTGTTTAAAAATGTCCACACAAGGTTCTGAAGAGATGGCTCAGTGGTTAAGAGTGCTTGCTACTCTTGGAGAGGACCTGAGTTCAATTCCCAGCACCTTTATCAGGAGGCTTACAGTTACATGTAACTGTAGCTCCAGGGGATCCAGTGTCTCCTGGTCTCCACGAGTACCTGCACATACATGTTTGTACACATAGAGAGACACACATGTACACATAAATAAAAAAGTATTGCTTTAAAATTTTCCTCATAGTATATTTCTTAGGTGTAGCATTAACAATCAGAAAAAAAAAAAAAAAGAAAAAAAAAACACAAGAAAAACAAAACCCTGAAATTAGCTACCAAAAGTGAGAGTTGGCAGGGCAGTGGACTCTTGCTTTCCATAGACCTTCTGTATGGAGTTGTTTTCTAAATAACATGTCTGCATTACTTCTTTTATTGTTGTTTTTGTTTTGTTGTTATTGTTTTGTTTTTTGAGACAAGGGTTTCTCTGTGTAGCCCTGGCCGTCCTGGAACTCTCTCTATAGACCAGGCTGGCCTTGAACTCCTAGAGATCTGCCTGCCTCTGCTTCCTGAGTGCTGGGATTAAAGGTGTACATCAACTCCACTACCAGGTGCAGTACTTCATTTTAAATGAACATTTGATTTTAAAAAGAAAACAAACATTTTAAAAACACAAAGGATACTCCTGCCCATAAACACACCTTCTATAGTGAGAATTCTGGAATTTTGGTTACTTTAAAAAACACATAAATATTATGTTTTTGTTTTAATCCCAGGTGTGGTATATGAAACTGCTTTGAATTGTCCACAGCAGCTGACTATGATTTGCCTCATGCTCTAGCAGAATTGTGGTTTGGCCAGCAGCAGACATTTTCTGTGATTGTGTGACGTTTGGAATTCTGAGAATGTTTCAGAGGGTTTATAAATGCTAAAACCCCCTATAGGCTGGATCAGTGGTTGCTGATCATTCATCGGGGTTGGCTGCAGTTTATTAGTAGTTATGCGCAAAGACAAAACAAGAAGAAATTGTACTCAGGGATCTCTATCTCTCCCCCATCTTTCTTTTTCTTCTATACAGTGATAGGGGGTGAAACTGGGGGCATAAAGGATGGGGGAAAGAATGCATAAAGTAGAAAGGTCAGCTACACCCTTCCTCCCAGATGTTCTTGTCCCTCCGGACTTCTTCATGTAATAGTTTAGAAAGCATTGTAGTCTCTTTCTGTCTTAAAAACAGACTCTGCCAGAGTGAAATTTTGTTTTTACAATTTGTTAGCTCAAAAGTGCCATTTTTACTGGTATCTTCTTACTTTACTCTTGAGCTCACAAAGCTCTTTCTCATCGCCAACGGCTAGAATCCTCTCTAAAATTCAACTGAGTTCTACCTTCTGGGGAAAAAAAAGAATTTTGGCCTCTAAGCAGAACAACTTTCTCAAACGAGTCTTTATTCATGAATATGGCACTCAAGTACACTTACATAACATTATTTATACAGCCCAGTCTTCTTTAACACTAGCTGTGTTAGTGAGATTCCTAATGTACCAGTCTGTCATTTTCCTGTTTCAGCTTCCCATTGTTCTTAAGATCAAAGGTAAGGATGATTTCATGGCTTCCATCAGTTTTACCACTGCATGGACCAATGCTAACTACTACTCTCTGAAACTTGCATACTTTCGCATTCTTTGCTTATGCAACTCCTCATAATGTTCTTTTGTCCCTTCCCCAATAGCAAACAGCAACTCCTCTTTCAAGACTCAGTTGAAGTACACCCTCTTCTATAAAGATGTTACTGAACAAGTCCTCCAACCCACCATATTCCAGGGAGAACCGCCCAGTGCTTTCTATATGCTCACTTTGCCCCATCTAGACTTCTGTTATATCATCTGCTACATTTAGTCCACTTCTTGGAGGGTGGAGAACTCAGTCTAGTTGAGGGTCTGATATGCTTGTAGAGCAGATGAATGGGAAACTAGTGTGAGTGGATGCAGGAAAAAAAACCCAAGTAAATGCTCATCTAGATACATAGACTAATAAGAAAAAAAAAGCATCAGGCATTTAGAAAAAGAAATCAACAAGTAAATGACTGATAAGTACGAGAGAATGAAGGCATGAAGAAAAGAATGAATTCTCACCTCTGTGTGTCTTGCATCAAATTCACCAGGAAGAATTTCTCACTCTTCACACGTCTAATTTGTGCATGTGTTAACCTCTTTTAAATGAAAGACAGACACACTCGGATCAGTGATGGGCATTTAAAGCACCCACAGGGAAATGAAACAGGAAGGGCTTCACAAGCAAACTTGAAAAGCAGCTCTAGAGATCTGCCTTATCTTGTCACCCCCTCAGCTGCAGGCATCTGTTGCTCCTTTCTCTAGTGCCTCCCAAAATGGTGACTCAACTACTTTCTGGCTGTATTTATACTCCTCCTACTGTTCCTGACTAACTTCTTTCGTTTCCCTTGTCTCTAGCCCATGACTTTTGCTGCCTCCTGCTTCTAGGACTTTCAGCTTCTGCTGCTTTTGGCCATGGGTTCTCTTGGAGCTTCCACTGGTCTGGTGACCCTCACTGCTTCTCCTAGCAATGCTCCTCCCATTGCCCTGTTCTGCATGGCTCAAGCTGCCTAGTGGCTCTTCTTGCCGGCTCATTACTTCTGCTGTCTCGTGGAGCTTGCATATGTATTCAAGCCTTCTGCTGCTCCATGGATTTTACATAATCAGTTTGTCTTATGGCTCCTGCTACATCATGGTTACTATTGCTTTATGACTTTGGTATCCATTTGACTCTCAGTGCCTTGCTGCTTGATGGCTTCTGCTACCTTGTGACCAGCCCTATGAACTCATGGTTCAAATACAACTTAAGGATTTTGAAAAGATCTTTTATGTTATGTATAAGTGCCTGCATGTAAATATATGCACCACATATGTTCCTGGTGCTCACAGAGGCTAGAAGAGGGCATTAGATCCTTTGGAACTGTAATTACAGACTGCTACATGGATACTGAGACCTAAATCTGGGTCCTTGAAAGGCAGCAAGTGCTCTTAAGTGTTGAGACATCTTTCCAGTCCTATGATTTATGATTTCTACAATTTTGCTCTTGCCAGGTAATATCTGGGCTCACTGAATTCTTATTGCTCTCTTATTTTGACTAACATAGGTTCAACTTCTCTGAAATACCTATTTTATGTATTTGCCATTAGATATGCCACTGGCATAAGATGGAATCCCTACCCCAGTCCACCTAAGAGGATACTAACCAGCCCAGAAATATGCTTCCTTGGTCTAGATGCTATGACAATCTAGTCATCTGTGGTCAGGCCTGTGAAGTCATGTGGTAGAGTGTAACAACTTACATTAGAGAAACCCCTTGGAAGGGGCAAGGCAAGATTTTTGATAATTTTCAAAAGGAGGTAGTATAACTGGCAAGCATTTTTGCTTGTCCTATTTATCCATCAACTTTGAAAGCTCCACCATTTCTACCTGTCCTGATTAGAACCCAGAGTTCCATTTATGGCTCCAATTCTTCCTAGCAGTAGGCCACTGGGAAGTTAATTTCACTCCAAGGACCTTAGGAAATGAACAGTCTCTGAGTTCCTTTATAGGTTTGACCTACTGGGCATCCCTTTATATGTTATTGAATAGAGGATACATTTTATCTGGGGGAAAAAACCCTCAAAAATATTGTAAGGCAGGAAAGAGGAAGTTGGAGTCCTGGCTTAGAAGAGTCTCAATGCACACAGGAAGTGCTCACACAAAATTTATTGAACTGGGTGGATGAATCAGTGACTGGGGGGCGGTGTGTGTGCAGGGGAACTATACAGTACACAGAGTGCTTAACTTGAGGGGCGAGTTCCAGGTGCTGAGGAGGCTAGAAGAGGATTCTTATTGAGAGATAGATGGACAACTGGGGTAGGATAGGAATATGACTAGTCATGGCTATCCTTAGTCACCAACCACATCCAATACTCAAGTCATCAAAGTATATCTTTTTTAAAACTTAATTTGATGTATATAGGTGTTTTGCTTGCATGTGTGTCTATGCATCACATGCTTGCATGGTGCTCACAGAGGCCAGAAAAGGGAGGGCTTTGGATCCCATGAAACCAGAATTACAGATGATTTTAGGGACTATGTGGGTACTGGGAATCAAGCCCTCATCCTCTGAAGGGCAGCCAGTGCGGTTAGCCGAAGAAATGGGGATTCTCCTTGGACTCAGCTTGCTTAGAAATACATCATGGTGTCTATCGAAAAGCAGTGAGCAAGAAACAGGGAGAGCTAAGTGGAAGTCTAGGTTCTATCACTAATCCATTTGAATCCCACCTCCTTGACCCTGACTTTGAATCTTCTTTGAAGTACTTGTGTTCCAATGTGCCAGCGTCATGTTCTAAAGCATCTCATGTAATCCTTTCTATCCCATAACATAGAGGGTTAGTTATCTGGGTTATTATCCACACCTACTGAATCATATTTCCAGAGGTGGGACCAGAGCAATTTATTTTTGAAAAGCTCCACATCCTTTGAAATGTGGGGGTGTGGGAGGTAACCACTGATTTTCATTATAAGCCCTTCTGTACTATTTTAATTTTTACCTGTGTATATATTGCTTTTATCTTTAAAGGGGGGGGGTGTGTGGACTTCACAAGTGATTCTTAGGTATATAGCCAAGGCTGTTAATCACCTCTGTAATGGAAAAGCACTGGAGTGGATTAAAGAAAAACAAACCTGGGTTCAAATTCAGTGTTATGTGGGGCATTTGACCCTTTGTGGAGGAGGGTCAGTTTTCTCATCTCTAAGGCACAGAGACGGGATAGGAATCTGGGATAGGACCAGCACTGCTTGCCTTTCATCCCAGCACTCCGGAGGCAGAGGCAGATGGGTCTTGAGGCCAGCCTGGTCTAGTGAGTTCCACAATAGCCAGGGCTACACAAAGAGACCCTGTCTCAGAAAACAAATGTGGGATGTGTAGAAAGAATGGCCCAGTAGTGAGAGCACTTGCAGCTCTTACAAAGCACCTGGTCTCAGCATCCCTGGAGTAGCTTACAATCATCTGCTCTGTCTGGGCATACACATAGAACACAGACATACATGCAGGCAAAAACACTCATACACATAAACTAAAAATCAAAAAATACTTTAAAGTGGTCATAATAATAGATATGTCAGCGTGCTTCAAATACATTCCACGTTATCTTCCTCTTAGGGCTACAAGTAGGCACTTTATCATCTTTTAAAAAATGAAGAAACCGAGGCTCCTAAGGAACTTGTCCAAGTTTCTATAGCTAGGATTAGAACTGAGTCTGATTCTCAAACTCTGGCAGCATTTGCCAAATGATGGCACCAGCCAAGGGTGGTATGTGTCTTTGGGTGAACATAAGCTTGCTCAGTCATGCCTTTTAACATGTATTAGAAAACACAACTATCACATTAAACCTGTGATTTCATGGATATTGTTACATGAAATGAAATATGTAGACAGACCTCAGATCACTTCAAGAAAAATATTGAGTGAACAGTGCTGGAGGGCAGATTAGAAATGTCTACTAGAAACAAATATAGAGATAGCCTATGTTGCCATAATTCCCTTTCTGGGAATCAATACAAAGATACATATTGAAAGACTATTACATGGTACAGCAATGCTCCTATTGCAGTATTTTGTAATAGCAAAAACTGGTCACTGTAGAAGAGAAATGGGTAAGTCATACGTGGCTGTCACAGGATGGCAATCTGCACAGCATTTTAGAGACAATGATACTATACAACTCTCAAAAACATCATTAGGCAAAGAGAGCAAAATATGGTATATTTTACATAAATCTTGTATCTAATGAAAATGGTACTTTGAATTGTACCACTGAGCAGCCAGTCCTGATGAAACTTTATCCTCTTGCCTCAGATTTCCAAGTGCTGGAATTTAAGGTATGTGTGTTTGGGGCTGGGGAGATGGGTCAGGGGTTAAGAGCTCTTACTTCCAGAGAACTAGAGTTCTGTTTCCAGCACCCATGTTGGGTAGCTCATTAACTGCCTGTAACTCCAGCTCCAGGGGATCTGATGCATATATATATTATACACACACCACAATACAAATAAAAATAATACAAACATAAATCTGAAAATAAAGGTGTGTGGCACAATGTCCAGTCTGACTTAATTTCTAAAAACAAACAAAAGCAGAGGTTAAAGCCATCACACCAGGCTTTCTTTCCTTAGCACAGTCACTATAACTAATGAGGTTAATTCTCAACCACACCTTAATATTCTAGGCTGACAAGTGGCCTAGGCTCAGTTCCTGACAACCCAGATTGGGGCCCAAGCACATGGTTATCATACACAATTTAAGCTAGTGGATTCCTCAGGCAGACTCTATTTATTAGATAAACACTATCTGTGTGTTGGCTCTTTCCCAGTAACCAAAACATCTAGCACCTCCCAGAGGTGGCCGGCCAATCCTTCTGTCCCTTGCAAGGGTCAGAAGCCCTTCCAGACCCAGGAACAAGACTTGTATTTAAAAGGGCTGGCATCGAGTGGTGCTCCATATATAGATAAGGTTTTAATGAGAGCTTGATATCATTACATCCTATGAGGAAGACAAATGTTAGCTCCATCTTATAAATGAGGGAAGCAAGACAAAGAAAGGTCAAATAGTTTGTTCAGCAAGGAACAGTTAAGTGTTAAGTAAAACCAGATCTCTCCCCAGAGCATCCTCTACTCTTAGTCCCTGACTAAATCTTACCAATTTGTCAAGGTCTAGCTCAAATGTGAGTTTTTCCACAAAGCATGAAAATGATAATCCTCTTATCAAGGTATTTGTGACATCTGGCTAATCAGAGTAATTTACAAACCGAGCCCATTTCCTTACCAGAAAGACATGGTCCCTGACTCAACTCAGCATTTTCAACATAGAGCCAAACAAATAAAAGGTGTCCATGATGGCTCTGAATGAGTACATGAAAGGGTAAATGAGGGCAGTTTAGTGACTGCCACTCCTATGAGTACTTTTGCTCATCTGATGTCCAGCTATCCTGTATTCCCTTGGAATAAAATTTAGATTAGGCTCCTTTAAAACCAGTCTCCAATATTTATTTTGCAAACAAACTAACATGCATACAAGCAATAAGGGGGCATGGTGTCAGGTGATCCATGATAGGGGGTGATGAGATCCGGGAGAGAAGATGGACTCAAGGGCAGATGAGGGATTCAGACAAGAAGAGTTCCTGCTATTGTTCATTGGGGTTGGGGTTGGCATCTGGGTACTTGGTGAGGTCGAAAGTCAGGACTTTGCTGATCACACAGTCCCCTTGCTGAAGGAGAGAAGAAGAAGAAGAAGAAGAAAAAAAAACAAACGTCAGGAGAGAATTAAGAAAGGTATACAGCCCAGAACTAGGGGCTGAAAAACTACTTCCCTACATATCTGCTCAAAGGCCAGACAATGGTTCTTTCTGGATGAGAGAAAGCATTCAATCCCATGTGCCTTCTTTCTTTGCACTTTTTTCCTGTCTTCACTGTCTGGCTGTCTCTTCCAGGGTGGGCTGGCTAAACATTCAGGGCAGGCTCCCAACAAACCCAGATGACTGCTCAGAACCTGATCCTCTACACCCCTTTACCCCTCCACTGTAGCCCAGCCCACTGTACCTCAGGATAGACTCCAATGAGGCTCTCAGCCTTGGTGTAGAATTCCTCCTTGAGAGAGATAACAATGGCCTGAAAGTTGCAAGTTGACTGTTCCTTGATGTAATTTGCCACCTGTGGGAGGAGTATTTATCGTGGCTCAAGATTCAACACTTCCATTTTCTAGTCTAAGTAAGTAGGTGGGAGTGGGGAGTAAGAGAGACTAGGAAAAGGCTACTGATTATCAAAGGAGGGTGACCCAATCCTCCTGGTACATAGAATAGGCAGCAGGAATAGCTAGGGCACAATCAGGAATGACTCCTTGAAACCCAGCCCCAACTTGGGGTCTTCCCTCCCAGGCTTCACCTTTCTTGAACCTACCTTGCCAATGTTGGTGTTATCCAAGGCAGCATCAATCTCATCCAGGACAAAGAAGGGGGCTGGCTTATAGCTGGGAGGCAATAAATAAGTGAGCTAATATTGAGAAATGAAGGCAGCAAGAAGAGTAGGCCAGCCACACAGTCGGAATAGGCCAAATACATTCAGAGACTAAATAACCCAGGTCTCTGAATTCCCTCATTTGCATCTGGTTCTGGGTACCACTATCCCCCTAAGACCATGAAAAATAGGTTTGTTTTTGTTTTTACAGGAACTGTTCTTAAATAAGCAAGTGATCTGAGGGTCTACTATTTCCCATCGTACATCATGATGACATGCCTCCTTGACTGAATTCAGACATGCTGCAGGTTCAGCATAGAATGCTTCCTGGGTTTCTTGGCTAACTTTTCTTTTAAAAAATATTTTATGTGTATGAGTACTTTTCTTGAATGTATACATGTGCAACATGTGCATGTCTGATGCCTATAGAAGTCAGAAGAGGGCACTGGACCCCCCGATGTTTCTGAGCCAGCATCTGGATGCTGGAACCAAACCCAAGTTCTTTACAAGAGCAACACGCACTTTCCTTAACCACTGAGCCACCTCTCATGTCCCCAGCACCACTCATGCTTTTTTCCCTGCCCATCATACACTAGGTAAGGTGGCTCTCTTTTATGTATGCACACCCTCCACACTACTGTCTGGGTATGTGTCTGGCTTCCTGTAGTCTGTGGGCTCCTTTGACCAGAGACCATGTCTGACTCACCTGTCCCTAAGCTCCCAATAGGGTCTGTATAGAGAATCACTCAAGAAATGCTCATGAACTAATGCTTTATAATCAAACATTAAGTTGTAGGGAGTCATATCTAAGCACTACTGGCCTGGGGGGCAGGGGTTGTCAAGGTATGCCAGAGGTCAAAGAGGGTTTCCCAGAGGAAGGGAAGGAGAATGAAGAGGTATGTCAAGCTAGATATGTATAGAAAGAGCTTACTAGCCAGCAACCATGTGAGGAAAAGCCTAGAAGTGGAACTAAATACATGCAGGAACCAGAAGGATAAGCTGAGTGGATGAGGGTGGATGGAAAAAACAGGCCCCCAAAACAAACCCCAAGGCCAATAGTGATGTGCTGTAGTAGCTAGGGAAAAGGGTATCTAGACACTAAACCACCTTCACCTATGCAGATCTCTGAATATCCCTGGTTCCCAGAGCCTTGGGTTGCCTCAGCTGTCTCTCCACATTATGAGGCAAAGCCTTACCTGTGGATGGCAAAAAGCAAGGCCAGAGCTGCAACTGTCTTCTCTCCGCCTGACAAATTGTCCATAGGCCGGAAACGTTTGCCAGGAGCTACACAGTTGTAGTTGATGCCATCCAAATAGGGCTCTTCAGGATTCTCAGGGCCCAGGAATGCCTAGGGGAAGGTAGAGTGGGGTGAGGACCCGCAAGCATGAATGAGCATGGTTATCGAAAGAGGGAAGAGCAACTAAGAAATGTAGGAGCTGGTTGCATAAGGGGTTTCAGTCTACCTGGGCACTGCTGTTACGAGACAGAGCCTTATAGATCTCATCAATGTTGGTAGCCACAGATTCAAAACAAGCATTGAATCGGTCGAAGCGCTCCTTCTTTATCTGTTCAAATGCCTGCTTGGCCTTCTTTGCTCGCTTTCGTGCTGCCTCAAACTCTGTCAGAAAAAAGAGCAGATGATAATCTCCCAGTGCCCTGGGTTCTGCCAAGGTTGACAACCACACCTGCCAAGAATGACCTGTAAATCCTGTAAATAAAAATTCTAGTGATAACCTACAAAGGGAGAGAAATGCCTGAAGAGGGCCTTACAAGGATCAGTATTCGGTGAGTTGGCTACCGTGTAGTCTAGGCACACAAACATAGATTCCTCCATGGGCTCTACCAGCTACCAGCTTTCTTGACACCACCATTTGCTCTGTAGCAAGCAAGTAGATAACCCCCACTGTTTAGGGCATCTAACAATTTTAAGTATAAAATTATGTAAAAACAAGAGCTGGTATGATATAGCAGTATACCCTTATCATACCTTTGGTCTTCTGTTCTCATCTGAGGCTCAGAAAGAAATGCCAGGCTTACCATCTGAGGTCTCCTGGAACTTGTCTCGGACACTTTCCAGCTTTTCCATGGCCTTCATGTTAGGGGCAGCAATCCGCTGAAGCACACTCTGCTGCTCATTCAGCTTTTGCTGGAGTGTGTTCATTTCTTGCTTGATTTCTTCCTCCGCCTGTGCATCCTGTAACCCCACACCCAGCAATAGTAAGGAGCACCTGAGCCCGAGTCCAGGCCACCTGAGAGATAAATGGTGCTTGGGGATCTGCTCCTATGCAGAAGGCAAATTCTACTCCAGCTTCGCATCTTTCACAAAATCTAGCTTGATTTGACTGTTCCAACTGTCACTGGAAATTGTAGGTGAATGTGGCTTTGTCACTATAGTTCTTCCTTCAGATCCTGCCAACTTATTTGTCTCCGGAGGAACAGCTGATAGTGGCCCTCTCTGGCTTTTAGCCCAAGCCATGAGCCAGCATCACTCCATGGTAACCTAAAGCCCCACACAAATTGCTCTGGCCTCCACTTACAGATCCACAATAACTAAGGCAATACAAGCTTTTCTCTTAAATCATTGTATTTGAGCAAATTCTACTCAGTTTTGGTTTGGGGCTCTTTATAGCTACTGTAAATGCATGTTTGAACTTATGCCTCACTGCCACTTTTAATTTAACTTAATATCCACCAAAAGTAGTTCCTGTATTCACAGACTTCAGGACACTAACATAGAAACACAGCCAAGTAAATAATCAGAATAATGTAAGATGAATGTGAAGACAGTGACAAGCAGTGTTGAATCAGCACACAAGAAGGAAAGCTGACTCAGACTGTGATGAGGGAAAGCTTCTGAGCGTGTGTGTAAGTTAAAGCCTATAGGATGAACAGTACAAGAGGAAAGAGGAGATGGAGTTTTATGCATGACCAATAACATCACAGGCAAAAGCTGGGGTGGAGGTTCCCCATAAGTTAGTCACTGAATGAGAAGCAATTCAGGAATAATCAACTTTAGAAGTCAAAAAACCTTTTTTAAAAAAAAAATCAATATGGAACTACTAACAATGTGTGTGCCTACATGATCATGTTCATGATTTCAGAGAAATATGCTGGGGGAGCACAAAGAGAAGAAACTAGATATACAAGCAAAGGACAGAGTACAAAAGGCCTTACAAACAAATTTTTATTTCAACGGAGACCAATATGATTTAAAGAGCAAGAAGGACACTTTTTACATTTTAGAAAACCCTTTTGAAAACAGAGAAGACCCTTGTTATCCCTGGAGGCTAGGAGACAGCAGTAACTGTCTTAGAATCAAAGATTAGATAGCTGTGAGCCATCATGTGGGTGTTAGCGACTGAACCTGGGTCTACTGCAAGCACTCTAATATGCTATAAAAATCTAAATGAAGTGGTTCATTTCTAAATGCACATGATCCATAATGAACAATGAGACTAACACAATAAATAAAGTCCACAGAGACAAGCCCAGAACCAGATGAACTCAACACTGACTTCTATCAAACTTCTTCCTTCCTCCCTCCTTCTTTCTTTCTTTCTTTCTTTCTTTCTTTCTTCCTTCCTTCCTTCCTTCCTTCCTTCCTTCACACACATGCACACAATCCATAATGAACAATGAGACTAACACAATAATTAAAAGTCCACAGAGACAAGCCCAGAACCAGATGAACAACACTGAGTTCTATCAAACTTCAACTATCTATCTATCTATCTATCTATCTATCTATCTATCTATCTATCTATCTATCTATCTATCTACACATGCATACAATCCATTAATGAACAACAAGACTAACACAATAACTAAAAGCCTACATTGACAAGGCCAGGACCAGTTGAACTCAACACTGAGGTTCTATCAAACTTCATCCACCCACCCACCCATCCATCCATCCATCCATCCATCCATCCATCCATCCATCCATCCATCGAAACACAAGATATTTCTGACTAACAGCCCTGGCTGTCCTTGAATTCACAAGAGATCCACCTGCCTTTGCCTCTGCCTCTGCCTCCAAAATTCTGGAACTAAAATACCACCGTGCCTGGCAAACTTTAAAGGAAAATCTACTATCAATATTTGTTAAACTGTTCATGAAATAAAAAGGGAAGGAACATAACCAATTTTACTCTTTGAAGCCAGCATTACCCTAATGTCCAAATCAGTTAAAGACATAATGACAAAAGGAAGCTATGGACCCAATGAACACAGAAACAGAAAAATTTCTGGAAAATACTAAGTAAATTCAAGAACAACACATCATGATCACATATCATGACCAAGTGGGTTTCATCCCAAAGATGCAAGGCTAGTTTAACATATGTAATCGTGAACTCACAATTATGATCATCTGCACAGAGCCACATAAGACAGTCCCTGTCAATAAGTGATGGAAGAAAAAGATGCTAGGTGCTCATGGGGTCATCGCACTTACTGCTTAATGAATTTCTGACAGAGGCGAAATCATACTCCAGTATGTACCCAGGGCTGAGACCACAAAGCTCCAATAGGTAGCCCCAAATCTGTGTTCATTTGGACAACCCCAGTTAAAAACACCAAGTCACAAAACAAGTAGACATGAACACAAGAAAGAGATTCATACTGAAGTAGGGTGGATCGAACAGAGGCAGTAGAGATGGGAGAGGGTGTGAGTAATAAGAATACATTATGTGCATGTGTGAAATCATCAGATAATATTTAATTAATAAAACACATGAATAACTAAAACATATGCAAACCAATAAATGTAGTTTGCCAAAGTAATATTTTTGACTTTTAGATATTTTATTAATTCTTTGAGAATCTCATATATGCATACCATGTATCTTGATCATATTCACCTCCCTCCTTCGAATTCCTCCTAGATCTGAACCTGTGGGTCACAGCCTCTTTGGGGATTGAACAACACTTTCACAGGGGTCACTTAAGACCAGTGAAAAACACAAATATTTATATTACAATTTCATAGCAATAGCAAAACTGCAGTTACAAAATAGCAACAAAAATAATTTTATGGTCGGGGGTCACCACATGAGGAACTAACTGTATTAAAGGGTTGTAGCATTAGGAAAGTTGAGAACCACTGTCCTAGATCTACTTCCATTCCTTCGTCCCTCAACTTCCTGACCTCATTTAAATTCTTTCATACAATTCCTTCATATTTTATTCAGTCTTTCCCCTCCCCCAACTTCTTCCTATCCATCTAACTCTCATATACTAATGAGTGTGAGTAATGGTCTACCTTTCAAATTTATGCTTAAAGAAAACTTCCTCAGAATTTATCAACCTTATCAGCTCTTCAGCTAGGTGAGGGCTCCTGAGTGCGCCCTCCAATTTCATGCTGGATTTTGTTTTGCCTTTTTAAAAATTATGTGTATGCACCCGTGTATGAGTTTGTACACATGAATGCTGGTGCCAAGTGGAGGACAAAGATGTCGGATCCCCTGGAGCTGGTATTATAGGTAGTTATAAGCTGCCTGAAATGGGTGCCAGGAATCAAAACTCAGGTCCTCGGCATGAGCAGTACTTGCTTTTGACCATGCTAGAAAATTGACTGGCTTGCTCTTATACAGAAGAACCACAGCCACTGTGTGTGCCTTGTATGCATGTGTATGTGAATGCAGGAACCCAAGAAAGCCAAAAGTGTCAGATCTCCCTGCAGCTGAAATTATAGACTCGTAAGCCACCCAACACAGGGGTTGGAAACCATACTTTGTCCTCCTGCAAGAACAGTAAGCATTGCTGAACCATCCTTCTAGCCATCCATATAAATAATCTTATGGACAGAAATATATGGCCATCTCTATATACTATATAGATACAGAAAAGGTATTGACCACAGTTCAACATGCCCTCAAGATAAAAGTCCTGGAGAAATAAATAAATGAAACATACCTCAAAACAATAAATAATATATGACAAACATTATAACAAATAATGAAAACCTAAAAATATTTCCTCTAAATTTTGCAGTGAGACATGGAAGCCAGCTCCCTACATTCTTACCCAATATTGTGGAGAAAGTCTTGCTAGAACAGTAAGGTAAGAGAAAGCTATAAAAAGGATTTAAAAAAAAGCAAAGAAGTAAAATTACTCATATTTGCAGAAAACATGATCTTGTAATTGACTGCATATATTCTACCAGAAAACTTTTACATTCAATAAGCACTTTTAGTAATATTGCAAGATACAAAATCAAAATTCAAAAATTAGTAGCTCTCATATATACATACCAACAACAAGCTTTCTGAGACAGAAATTAGGAAAACCATTCCATGCACAATAACTGCTCCTAAAATAAAGTACCCTGGAATAAGGATGTAAAGACCTAGACAATGAAAAGATTAAGGCACTTAAAGAAGACACCAAACAACAGAGAGACCTTCCAAGCGTCTGACAAGCAGAATTTATGTGCAAAAATGACTTTTATTACTAAAAGTAATCTACAGATTTAATGCAATTCCCATCAAAATTCTAATGGCATTCTTCACAGAACTAGAAAAAAAATCTAAAAAAATCAATATAAAACCACAAAAGACAACATACAGCCTGAGCAGTTCTTAGTAGAAGGAACACTGCTGGAGGTATTAGAATGTATGACTTACAATTATAGTTCACCCCTAGTTAAGGAGCAGTTGATAGCTGCTGGGAAAGGGAGAGTCAGTTTTCTCTAAGGGTGTGGACCCTAGTAGGCTGATCATACTGTAGTAAAAGGCCACAAATCCAAGAACATCTAGGCAGCACTGACTTTACTTGCTGGGGTTATAAAAAAGGAGGAGGAAGAAGATGACACCAAGTTTGGTGGGTAGGGAAAGAAGGTGGCACCTGAGAAGACTGAAGAGAGGGGTAAATATGACCAAAACATACTACATACATTTTTCAAAGAATTAAGTAAAAAAGGATATCACTGGGCAATAAAAACAAACTACATGTTGGCAGAAAACAAACATGTAGCCCAAAAGAGCCAAGACAGAAGACCCAGAAATAAACTCACAGCTATGGTCACCTAATTTTGACAAAAGCATCAAAAATATATACCAAAAACATATCTCTCATCCTAAACAAAAATCATTTCAAATCATGTGAAAAGACTTACTTTAAAACTCCAAACTCTGAAGGTGTTACAGGAAGATATAAAGAACACACTTGAATTTACAGATATAAGCAAGAACTTTCTATACAGGAGTGAAATAACAGAATATAGTCCTAAGAATCAACAAATGGGACATCAAACTAAAAAACCTTCTGCACAGCCAGAGAAACCAACAGAAGAAACAGCCTACATACAGAACGGGAGAAAATCTTTGCCAGTTAAGCCCCAGACAGGGGATTGATATCTAGAATATATAATTAAAAAAGTAAAACACCTGAGCCACAAAACTACCAATCAATAAAAGAGTTAATGCAATAAACAGATAATTCTCAAAAGAAGAAACACAATGGCCAAAAAATATTTCAAAAGGCCCAGCAGATGCTCAGTGGATAGGGGCACTTGTCACCAAACTGGAGTTCAAAGTCTAGAACCTACAAGGTAAAGGAGAGAACTAACTCTAGGGAGGTTGTCCTCTGGCCTCCACACGTCAGTGTATGCACACATAATAAAAAACAAATATAAATGAATAGATTATGATCAAGAAAAGAAATAACAAATGCTGGTGAGGCAGTGGGAAAAAGCAGACTTTATTCACTGCTACTAGGAAAGTAATTACTGCCATTAAGGAAATCAGTATGGCTCCTCAGAAAATTAAAGATATCTGGGCATGGTGAGGTGCACCTTTAATTCCAGTACTTGGGAGGCAGATGGGAGAAGATGTCCGTGAGTTTGAGGCCAGCTTGGTCTACATAATGAACTCCAAGAAATCCAGGGCTGCCGGGCAGTGGTGGCGCACACCTTTAATCCTAGAACTTGGGAGGCATAGGCAGGCGGATTTCTGAGTTCGAGGCCAGCCTGGTCTACAGAGTGAGTTCCAGGACAGCCAGGGCTATACAGAGAAACCCTGTCTCAAAAAACAAAAAACAAAACAAAACAAACAAACAAAAAAGAAATCCAGGGCTACATAGAGACTCTTATCTCAAACCATCACCCCCTCAAAATAAACAAAAACATAAATATAGAGCTAACATATGACTCAAACTCTTGGATATACATTCAAAGGATTCTAGATCCTGACACACTCATGCTTACTGTTGCACTACTCACAACTACAGGGGAATGGAACGAGATTAGATGTCCTTAAGCAGAAGAACGGTGATGAAAATGTGGAATGCATCAATAATAGAGTTTTACTCAGCTGTTATAAAAAATGAAATTGGGAAATTTTCAGGAAAATTGATGGAGGTGGAAAGTATATTGAGGTGGCCCAGTCTCAGACAAAGATTCCATGTCTTCTCTCATTGTCAGTGTTTATACCAGTGTTAATAAGGGTTTGGGAGAATAGTGTACTGTAAAACTAGATAGGAGACCACAAAAGGTATTGAGAAAAGAAGCGCATGCAGGAGTGGGGGTGTAATGTGATATCAAAGTGAGGGTGGGAAGACACAAGGGAGGAAGGAGAGGGAGAGAACGGGGGGGGGGGAAGACACCCCAAATTTTGTTCGAGAAATGCCATAATGGAACTACACTGAAAAGTCACAGACATATTTAACAATAAAGAAAAGAAAAGAAAGAAAGAAAGAAAGAAAGAAAGAAAGAAAGAAAGAAAGAAAGAAAGAAAGAAAGAAAGAGAAAGAAAGATGTGTTTTCAAATGAAAATGAAAAGTAAGAATAGTTTACTATTATCTAAAAGGAGAATATGAATGTTATTGCATGGAAACATATTTGTATTTTAAAACCACAACAGAAGGGCAACGTAAAAACTAATTAAAGAGTGACCTACTGATGAAGAGAAGGAAACAGAAAGAGAATCCAAAACTCTCTTCATGTACCCTGTCTTATACCTTTGATTTTAGAACCTTATGATGCTGCTTGGTTATAAAACAAAACTAAACAGACATATGAGAAAGGTTAGGTTAAAAAAAATTATTGAGGAACAAGATGTTCACAGGATGACAAAGCACCACTCTGAAAATTCCTTGCTAATTAATGACAAAAACAAAAGTGTACGCTTAGCAATGAGGAGCCTGGCAATTGACACTTTCACGCATGGGATTAAACAGCATCATTAGTTAATAATGGACAGATCCTGATAGGATGAACCTCATGGTGAAATACAATATAAACACACTGCTTCTGTATCCCAAGGGCTATAACTACAGGTGTGTGCCCTCACACCTGGCTTTAGAGTTGAACTACCTTACTGTCTGTATTTTTTACAAGGCTCAGGAAAAAAAAGAAAGAAAAAGAAAGTGTACATGTAATGGAGAAAGGGAGAGAAAAGAGATGAGAGAAAGCAAAGATGGTAAAATTTGGTTAGCAAGTTGGCTCAGACTGACAGCCTAAGTTTGATCCTTAGGATTCACACAGTGGAAGGAGAGAATTGGTTCCATATATGACTTGTACACTCATACTATGGTATTCACACACACACATCATATACACAAATAAACCTAATTTAAAAAAATTGATAGGAAACAAGATTTCTGGTAAAAATAAGAGTCTCAAACATAAGTACAATTATGTTAAGCTGAAAATTTCAATTTTAATCAGAGGTATCAATATGAACTCTGTAATAATTTTATTTTTCCCTCAAAATAAAAAAATAAAATAAAATAAATTAAATTAAAAAAATGTATTTGGTGGCCCAAATCTACTGAGGAGTTCTAGAAACACTAAACAGTCAGCTGCACTCCAGTGTCCATATTAAATAAATACATTATTAAATAGTAGTGCTTTCCACTGAACAAAAGAGTCAAGAGCTTCTCATTCCTCCTTGGGGTGAGAAATCCAGAGGATGAGCCTAGACATATCAGGAACTTAGAGAGATGAACAAAGACTACAGAGGGTTTTATGAAGATGATGAAGTATCCAACCTGAATGCACCCCCACCCCCTGAGCCCCAGCTAAAGACAGAGCACCAAGAATGACAACAGACTGAACACAGCATATGTACTTAAACCCATACACTCACAATGACAGAGAGTGCTGAGAATCCAAAGAAGCAACCCAGAACTGTGTGCAGAACTGACAATGAAAGGAGAATTAAGCTGCCTTTCCTATATAACTGGACCTCAGGGTTACCAAGTAACAAGATAAGACTTTTTTATTTTGGCTAATAAAAAAAGAAATTAAAGAATAAGATGTCCATCTTACAATCAGAACCAATGAAATGATATATTATTCCTAGGTGTGGATCTCATAAAAAAGACCCATAAAGAGACCCTACAGATTTCCTGAAAGTATACTGCCCCTGGGAAGCAAAATACCCACCCCTACATTGAGAACTACTGCTGTAAACAATAAGGATTTTTGGAAAATAAAACCACCTACCATTACTACAGCCCAAAATATTAACATTAATTCTAAAATCAAAACTCAATATTGAATTCTTGTTTGATAAATTATTTCTCAAAGGTTTTACAAAGCTGAATTCTAATAAGGTGCAACTGCTGAATTTCACCCTCTAAGTGTTTTCTCTATCCCATTTCTCTGCAGTGGGTTTATGCAGTTTGGACTGACTGGTTTCTTGGTCTGTACCCAATGGTATTTTCTTTGCTCTACTAGGGATTGAGCCAAGGACATTGTATGACTGGTAAGTACTCTATCACTGAGTAATATCCCTAGCCCTCTTTTGCCCTTTGAAACCCGCCACCCACACCCCATCCAGCTGCTCAGGGGACTGAGATAGGAAAACTGCTCCCAGGAGTTTGAGGCCAGCCTAAACAAACAAAAGATGAGCCCTGACTCAAGTAAAATGAAAAAGGTAAGAAGAAAGAAAGGTTCCTACAGACTACACTTGGGCAGCTGCATCTGTGCTTTATTTTATTGGTTGCTCTGGCACCAGTGTTTGTCACACAATCAGGTCTGTGGTTTCCCAAACGGAACTGAAAATATCTTTTTAAAAATACTATTAGTAGAGTCTGGAGAGATGGCCCACCAGTTAAGAGCACTTGTTGCTCTTGCAGAGGACCTGGGTTTTGTTCTCAGCACCTATATGGTATCTTACAACTGTCGGTAACTCTAGGCTGACGGGATACAATGACCTCTTCTGATCTCCAGTCAGTGCACATGAACATGGTACACACATACAAGGACATAAAATAAATACAGTCTTAAAAAGTTATTACCGTTACTGAATGTGTAGTTTGTTCTTGTTATTATTCCCTAAATATAGCAAAGTAACTATTTACATTGCATTATGCATTATAACTAAGGTAGAGATAATATGAAGTATTAGGAAGCCAAGCGTGGTGGCGCACGCCTTTAATGCTAGCACTTGGGAGGCAGAGAGGGAGGCAGAGACAGGTGGATCTCTGTGAGTTTGAGGCCACCGTGGCCTACATACAGAGTTTCTAGGCAGCCAGGGCTACCCAGTGAGATCCTGTCTCAATGAATAACTAAATGAATGATAAATAAAGCATGAGGAAGAATCTGTTTAAGTTACATAGGAATGCTAGAGCATTTTTATATAAAGGACTTAAGTCTAGAGGAGGGGTTCCTAGAACTAGTCTGAGAACAGTGAGCATGTGCAAGGAACTGTGTCATGACAGCAAATAGCTATTGACATGATGCAATAATGTACCTACCACACACTCCTACATGCATTCTTACTACCAAAACCAAGAAAGAACTCAAATTCAAACTCTCTATATATACCAGTTTATAGGAAATACGGGGAATGAAGGACATAAGTAATACCAGAGTTATAATTAGCCAAATCTAGAATGTAGAAAATCCTATTGGACCAATGCTATGGTTTCTTCCACAAATAGAAGGAAACAAAAAAGGAAACAAAGAGAGAAAAAGTTATAGATTAGCAGAGACTGATATTAATATGTGGATCTTAATATTTTATCCTGGTCAGTCTTTTACCAACTTGACACAAACTAGAGTTATCTTGGAAGAAGAACCTGAATTGAGAAAATTTCTCCATTAGATTGCCTGTAGGTATCTGACGTGGGAAGGTCCAGCACACTTCAAGCAGTGCCACCTCTGGGCAGGTGGTGCTAGGTTCTCTAAGAAAGCAGGCAGAGCAAGCCATGAGAACAAGCCTCTGTGGTTCTGCATCAGCTCCTGCCTCCAGATTCCTGCTCTTCTTTGAGATCCTTCCTGAGCTTCTCTCAATGACGGACTGGTACTAGGAGATACAGCCAAACGAACCCCTTCCTTCCCAAGACGGTTTTAGTCAGTGTTTTATCACAGCAATAAAAAAGCAAATGAAAACACACTCGAATACTGACTTTGATATAGATAATGCAAAAACACTTACTACATACTAGATAGAACAAAGTAATGCTTGTTTATTTGTAAGAGCCCCCATATTCTGTAGATATATATTAAGGTAATTATGAACAGAACATTGCTTCAAATCTGCTTTACGATAGTCCCATGGTAGGGATTATAAAAAACAAGATTGACTATATGTTACTAACTGCTGAAGATGGGGGTGGGTGCCTGACATTCATTACATAATTTTCCTTACTTCTATGTATATTTGAAATTATTTATAAATTAAAAAAATAATCAGATCTCCCTGGACATAATGATAAAGAATATACTACAAAGTAGAAAATATTTTGGAGATTAGTCCCTATAGGAACTTGTGTGCCTGCACTATGGACATGATATAGCAACAGTAAGCAAGCAAACAAGCAAGAGAGAATGCCTAATGTATTTAGGAGGCAATATTGACACAACATAGTAATTAGTAACTAGACAGAGTAAGAGGGGGAAAGAGTCAAGAATGAAACTTCAGTTTTGGTTTTGAACATGTGAGAAGCACTAGAGGTGAAGGAGAGCTAGAGTTTGAAGTAACCTGTGGGACCAATTGTAGAGATAGCAGCTAAAGTGAGGATGGTGAAGGAGATAATCAGAAGGCCAAGGAAGGAGGACAGGACCTGCGACAGAGCCCTGACAAGTACCTAAGGCCTATCTGTTTACTACAGAGGAGTTTGTAATTTTTCCTCTCTGTGTGAACCTGGACTTAACTTTTCTTGGGTCGGCTGAGAAGATGCTGATGCCTCCTACCCACAGTTCTTACCTTCAAATCTTCACACAGGTCACCATAGTCAATCTCAATGAGGGCCTCTCGAGCATAGATACTGGATGTTCTCTGGGAACCACTCACCGACTCTTCTCCCTGGGAGCTACCCTGCAATGTTGGAAGAGGCAGATGGTGCAGACTAGTCATTTGTATCCCTCTAGAGATTAGGGACTGACTCCTTTGAAGCTTTTGTTGTCTTTGAGGAAACACCTTGCTAGATGGCACAGAAGCAGAAGCCAACAGGAAGGTCCAAACTGAAAACTGGGCTCTACCTTTCACTAAGTTTCTTCATGTCTAATGTGAACACATGCTCAGCTAGCACAGCTGAGATTAAGATTAGGGGTTAAGTCATGGCCTACCAGTATCTGGAATACTAGTGTTCAAAATATTTTACTGAATTAAACTAAAAGGCTACCTACGAAGAGTTCCTCAGTTACAACTGTCCATCCCTCCCTACCATCTTGCACTTCCAATTGATAGAGTGCTTTAGTTGCTCAGATGTTGTTCCTTCCCCTCCACCTAAGCTTCCTTACTTCTGCATTGCTGAGTCCCCTACCCAACCCTCTTCTGGCCAACCTCCCTTACTGCAGCTAAGCTATCAGTCTCCTTAGGTCCTTCCCCTGCTCTTGACTAATTAACTTCCCTCAATTCTCACTCCTACCCATGCCGAGTATTTGCTGCAGCTAAGAGTTCAAATCCTTAAGATTAATGAACCATTCTTTGTCTTTCTGACCACTCACTGGCTTGCAGTTCTCCTCTCAAATCAATGTCTCTCACATACCAAAGCCTGACTTCACTACTTCCACCTTGCCACATCTCTTCTATATCCATCTTTATGCCCCTCACAACTCTCTGTCTGTGGTCCTATCTGTTGCCTGCCCTTCCTGGCCATCTGTAATCTCCCATTACTGGTTAAATATCCATAGATGACTCCTACTACCCACCGTAATACTCACTTCTTCCTGACTAATATCATCCATGGTGCCCTTTGACAGTGGCAATTTGATGTCCTGCATCTTACAGGCCTGAAGTAGGTTGTGGCGGTCACTGCGCTTCTGTTCAAGCTTGGTCTCAATGGCTGTCACTTCCTTCTGTAAATGAGTCATTTCCCTAAAAAGGTCCACGTAGCTTAGGTAAGACCAAAATCTGGAAGGCTGCCTGCTTTACCTACTTCCACCCATCCCAAGCAAGAACCCACTCACTTGTTGGCACCCCCAAGCTTCTTGCGAATCTCTTCCATCTCATGATTCTTGTCGTTTACTTCTGACTTTTTGGCCAGGTGCTGATTCTTAAGGTCTTGAAGCTGAGCCATGGTTTCATCTATTATCTTCATGTGTCTTTGTTCCTCCTGGTCCCAGCAGGGGAATAGGGTAAGAATGAAGATTTCCCCTTGGAATTTTCTCCTTTTGCACTATCCTTCCCAACAGGCAGTTTGTTGGAGTATGTGTCAATGATTTCTGCTTTCATACAACCCCTCAGACTTCTTTTATCCTTTCCTAAATCATCTGGTTGCTTTCCCCAACTACAATTATGTAAATTGTCTGTTATAGAAGAGTTCAAACTATGGAAAAATAAGGGAGAATGTGTGAAGGTTCACTTGCAATCTCACCAGCCAGAAATAACTAACATTCTAGCATATTTTCTCCTTGCATCATTTACATTTCAACATTTAGGGTTGAAATTAGATTTTTAATTTTGTATCATAATCAATGTTCTAGTTTTAAACACTTTTCCAAACCAAAACATTTGTCATATAAAGTATAACATTTGTATTTATTTTCCTTTTGTGTATGTGGTGTGTGTATGTATACATGCTCAATTGTATATACTATAGGTATTTATCAAGTGTCTTCCACAATCTATTTTTTAAGATTTATTTTAGTTATGAGTATGTGTGCAAGTGTGTACATGTGAATGTAGGTACTCAAGAAGGCCAGAGGTATTAGATGTCTTAAAGCTGGAGTTATGCAGCTGGAGCCATAACCCAAGTGCCAGGAACCAAATTTAAGGCCTCTAAAAGCAGTATGCACTTTTAACTACCAAGCCATCTTTCAAGCCTTTCTACCCTATTTTTAAAGACAAGGTCTCTCATTGAACCTGGTATTCACCAATTCTAACAAGTCCTGGGATGATCCTGTTTCTGCCTCCCAGGCACTGGGATTACAGGAGTGCATCATCATACTCGGCTTTTTACATAAGTGCTGGGAATCCGAACTTAGGCTTGTGTAGCAAGCTCTTTACCAAATGATCACTTCCCTAGTCTGTAACATTTGTGTATTTAAACTTATACAAGCAATATAGTATAATTTGTGAATAGACATTAATCTGAGATTATCACTAGAAAAAAACAAGAGGACTAGGAGAGTGGTCAACAAAACAAGAATTACAGCCTTTCTTATAATGTTCTAATTTAAAGTTGTTTTTATAAAATGTTACTTGTTGGTGTGACTGCATGTTATATGTGTGTAGGTACCCTCCGAGAGCAGAAGAAGGTGTCAGAGCTCCCTAGAGCTGGAGTTAGATGTGAGCCACCTGGGCCAACGGGGAGAGCAGTATACACTCTGAAGTGCTGAGCCATCTCCCCAGTCCACATTTTAACTTTTTCAAGGAAAATTGTTTTTGTTCTTCCATTTTATTTTTTTTAAAATCACATTGAGGGAAACTGTCAGACTGGTGATGTGAATCAGTTGGCAAGAGTGCTTGTCTCATATGCACAAAGCCATTGATTCGATCCCTAGCACTGCATAAAACCAAGTGATTCTACATGCCTACAATCCCATCATGTGGAGGTCACATACTGAGTTTGAGACGAGCATGGGCTACATGAGAACTTGCCACAATAAACAAACAAACAAAAAAACAAACAAACAAATAAATAAAGCATCTGAATATAATTCTCAAATAAATTATAAAATAATAAACAGAGTGCTAAAGGAAATTATGACAACACAATGATAACTGATAATTTTTCATGGATTAGAGTTCTTTAACAGTCAGCATTCTGTATATACAGATTTTGTATCCATGGGTTCAAAAGAACATCAGAATTTGGCAAAAAACATGTACTCTGCTAGGAGTGGTAGCACACACCTTTAGTCGCAGCATTCAGAAGGCAGAGGCAATTGGATTTCTCTAAGTTTGAGGATAGCCTGGTTTATAGAGAGTTCCAATTATCCAAGCAACACAGTGAGACACCTTTTTTTTGGTTTGTTTTTAAAATGTACTGAATGTTTAGATTTTTTATCATTTTTTAAATCATAAAGTATAACAAGCACTTACACTGTATTAGATATAATAAAGAGACAATTTAAAGTATGAGAGGATATGCATATTTAACAGACAAAGAATGTCCGTTTTATACAAGGGACTGACATTTTGGTGCTAGGGAGGCAGTTCCTAGAAACAATCTCCTGTGAGTATCAAAGAATGCTGTACTATTCTGACATCTTTCTGCTAACTAATAATTACTCAAAATGAAATTTAGTGGCGCAGCACGCCTTTAATCCCAGCACTCGGGAGGCAGAGGCAGGTGGATTTCTGAGTTCGAGGCCAGCTTGGTCTACAAAGTGAGTTCCAGAACAGCCAGGGCTATAAAGAGAAACCCTGTCTCGAAAAAAAAAAAAAAAAAAAACACAAAAAAAAACAAAAAAAAAGTCATATAAATATACTATCTTGGAGCATCCTAAAGTAAATTTAGTCCCGTCCCAGTATTTTACTACCTATTCTGCAAGTGTATGTAAGATTCCAGTAACACCATTCAAGATCACTGTTAATGAAGAAAATACACAAGCAGCAAATACAGGCAGACAAAAGCCAAGGGATATATTCAAACCAAGAGAACCAAACCACCTCAGGAAGGAATGCTATAGGCAATAAAGGTTTCACAGTCATTTCAAGAGGAAGAATATAAGGAAAGTCACCACACAAAACACATTGACACAGGCATGCTTAACAGACTGATTATAGCAGACACAAGCACAGTCATACCATGAAATGGCTGTGTGTCAGTAAAACATCATCTGTTGCACTGATTTCATGTGGCTAATCTGAATTTAGGGTCAGGACACTTGGAGCTATTCCTCTATAGTACTTGCCAGCCTGTTCTTTCACTGCTGCTTCCTGCTCTGCACCTTCTTTGTCGGCTCCCAGAAATCCTTCAAATCCCACCAGCATGTTTCAGGCTAAGTCTGAGAAAGGAGGTGCTTCACAATGAATCGAGCAGATGATGAAATACTGTTCACTCACAGCCACTACAGAGCAGTGGGCAATATCAATATGAAAGACTCAGGTCACTAGACCTCAAAAGGCTAAGTGGGAATCGGTAGAACTTGTAAGGAAAATGCTATAAAAGCTTAAAAGTAGAAGAGCTAAAGAAAAAAAAATGCATATAAGAGATGAGATCTGGTTGCCGGCTAGACATTTAACCTATACTGATCTAATCTCTTGTTTTTATCAAACACTACATACATGAAATAACAAAAATACCCTATGGCTCATTCAACTGGTTGATGACAACATATGTTGATCAAAATTTCAAAAATAATCAGACCACTCAGTTTCTCAAGGTTTTCAGGACCAGGCTTCTAACGCATTAAAAGCTGAAACAATTACTGATCTCTACATTTTTCTCTAACAACTATTTAAAGTACAAGGTACCCTTTTATTTAAAGGTCCAAATTTTATTCATTTTGCTAGTATTTCATTATTAAGTTCGTCTTGGTTTTTGATTAGGCATTACAGACACAATTTTTTTCCTTCCCTTTTTTTTTTTGAGACAGGTCTCTCTACATAGTCCGGCTGTCTAGGAACTCCCTCTATAGACCAGGCTGGTTTTGAACTCAGAGATCCTCCTGCCTCTGCCTAGGATCAAAGTCATGTTCCACATACCTAGTACAAACATTGATTTTTATATTAAAGTAATAACAGAATGTAAGCAGGCCTGGCTATCTTAGAAAATACTTTTTGCTTTAAACAAGGTCTGTCTGTTACAAAAGTGTAAAGACCACTAAATTATATAAGTACTGAATGCAGCATAATTTTCTAAATTCCTACTTTCCAAGGGCACTGCCTAGTCTCCAACTTGGAACTATAAATAATGTTGGTAATAAACATCAATGTGTTTGCACAAGGCTTTGCCAGCACTCTGGATTACCTCTGTGGGTATTACTGAGCTAGAGGGCATAAACACATTCTGAAGCTTTTTGATGGATGTTGGAATGTTATGTAAGAATACTGGTCTCCTGCACCATATGAGATACTAAGAAATATTTTGGTTTTGTTTTTAATTTTTAAATAATGAGAGGGAAGAAAGATGACTCAGTGGTTAAGGGGGCGTACTACTCTTAAGAAGACCCAAGTTCAATTCTCAGCATCCACATCAGGCGACTCAAAAAAACTATCTGCAACTCTAACTCCAAGGGGATCCAAAGTCTTTGACTTCCAAGGGCAGCAGCACACACATGTATACCCTGACACACGTGCACATATAACCACAAAGGCACATACATGCAATGTAAAATAAAAGCTTTTTTGATAATGTAGGGCAAGAGAGGTGGCTCAGCAGTTAAGAGTGCATACTGCTCTTGAAGAGGACCCAAGTTTGATTCCCAGATCCCACCTGCTTATAATTCCAGCTCCAGGGTATCTGAGGCCTCTGACCTTCATGGGAACCTGCATTCATATGCATATACCCAACAGAGACTATTAATCAGAACCCATCAACTCCCCTCCCCCCAAACCAAAATTCCTCAAATCTTTAACTGATAGAAAATTAAAGCAGACTCAATTGCTGCTTTCATCTGTATTTCTTTGATTCCTGGAAAAGCTAAGTTATTCATGTTTGTGAGCTACTTCAGTCTTTTGAAATGTTCTGCGCCACTTAAACACTTCTCCCCTATTAAGGTCTTGGTGGTTTTCCTTAAATAAAAAATGTATTAATGATGGGTATTATATTGGGGTGCATAATATCTATTCCAGCTTCCCCCTGTCTTTTACCTTTCTCCTTCCTTACCTTCTTAAGCTTTTCTATCTCATTTTCATCCTTTTTCACCGTCTGTTCCCACATGTGTACTTTATCCTGGTCCTCCTTCAACTGATTCTTTTCAAAATCCAATTGGATGCCCAAGCGAGTCTTCTGATTCTCAAATTCCAAGCTGTAAAAAGAAAGGGGAAGTAGACTTTGTGCTCAGGACCTCTTGGTCACTGCTGAGTCTCAATTACATGGCCTCATCCACTGACATGGACACCAAAGTGTGACCAGAAGCTGGAACTCTAGCATAAGACAGGCTCTAAGCCAAATTCCATTTATCTGCTTCTAAACATTGGAAACTCCAGCACCTTCCCAATTTTCTATGAGACATTATAAAAAGTTCATCTGAAACCAGTTAGGAGTCTCTTCAAGCTTCTATGCAGATTATCTCTATTTCTTTACTCAAAATTCCTATAACTAGGCATTAATATACATATTTTACATAGGAAACTTATGGTAAGAGTTTTTAAAAAAACTTTGCCAAAGCCACACAGCTAATGCTAGCAAATATCATATGAGACTGGAATCCAAGTCTAACACCAGAACCTAGGCTATTTGTTATATATCATCACTGTAGTAGAGGCTAATATAATTAATATCCCAATTCTTCAACTTAGAAGTAGTGTAATTTCAGTAACATTCTCTATATTGCAGATTCCTCATCTGTAGCTTTTCTTATTGAGTTAATAATATATATGAAGAAAGCATTTGGTACATGCTAGCTATCATCATCAATGTGAGGGATATTGGCTGTAGTCAGCTCATTTTTACCCAAGGGCTTCAGTTCTTTCTAGCATCTTAAGCTGTGCCCCAAGACTTTAGAAGCTCCTAAGGGGTAGAGATTTGGTGGTGTAAGAACATAAAGAAAACAATGAATTCCTGCTATTTTGCTATTGCCCTTTCCCTTACCTCTTCAGAAACTCAAAGTACATTAACAGCATATAGGCACTAGCAGCCAAGCAGGGCTAGCTTCCAACTGCTCCACCAATCCTCAATATACTGTGATAGATGCTGCCAGATGTCATGCTAGCAGCTTAAACCTATTAGTCACTATAATCCAAATGGAATGTAATTAACTCTACAATTTTGAGGTATGTAATGTTTAGGCCAATCTAAGTATGACTCATAAAGCCCTCCCTCCATGATCCGGCCCCTGCTGACCTTTCCACCTCCCCTGCTTTCCTCCTGACCCTGTTTTTATGTTCCAGGCATTCAGAACTACTTAGTATTCAGAACAAGGCATACTCTGTCACACCTCTAAGCATGCTGTTCTTACTGGCTGGAACTCCTTTCTGTCCCTGCTTGGCTGGCTAAATCCCACTCATTTTTCAGATCTCTAATTCATTACTCTTTGTTCTTTTAATGCCTTTTCTGATACTTCAGGGCAGATTCTAAGTTTCCTTCCTTTTTCAATTTCAGAAGAGTTACACTAGTCAATATGGCAGTTGATAACAGATGTGTCATTGCTCTCTATGCAAAACCCTTTCCTTATCTTCTTTATTCAACCCTACATTTCTATCCCATTATCTCCTCTTACTGTAAATATACTTCAAAGTGACACACATCCTGGGCTAGAGAGACGGCTCAGTGGTTAAAAGCTCTTTGCTCTTTCAGAGGATCTGGGTTCCCAGAACCCAAACCAAGTATCCCACAACCACCTCTAATGCCAGTTCCAGGGAAGCTGACAATCTTCTGGCGTTTGTGGGCACTAGCACACACATGGCAATCTCCCCCTTGACACACACTCAAAGAAATAAAGGTAAGTCTTTAAAAATGTACATTCTTACAAAAGGTCACTGTTTTGCATGCGACAGCTTATTCTGGAGAGATGCTGATGGGAGTGCAAACTTGTACAACTGCTATGGGAATCAATGTGGCGGTTTCTCAGAATTGGAAATCAATTTACCTCAAGACTCAGCTATATCATTCTTGAGTATATACCCACCAAAGGATACTCCATCCTACCACAAAGACAACAGTTCACCTATGCTCATAGCAGACTTATTCATAATAGCCAGAAATTGGAAATAAAACTAGATGTTTTTCAACCAAAGAATGGAAAAGAAAATGTGGTACATTTACACAATGGAATACTGCTCAGCTGTTAAAAAAAATAATCATGAAATTTGCAGGCAAATGGATGTAACTAGAAAAAAATTATCCGGAATGAGGTTTCCCGACACACATAGTATGTCCTTACTTATAAGTGGGTATTAACTGTTAAGTAAATAATAACCACACTACAATCCACAGAGCCAGAGAAGCTAAGGAACAAGAAGAGCTCAAAGAGGGAGGGGGAGGATGCACAGAGCTCCCAGGGAAAAGGTAATAGAATAGATTTTGCAGGTAGACTCAGGGTGAACCGGTGGGGATGGAGAGAGTACTGGAAAAGGCGACTAGAATTAGGGCACATTTCAGGGGTGATGAGAAAACTTAGTACAATGGAAAATTTCCTGGAATCTATAAGGGTGACCCTAGTAAGACTCCTAGTAATGGGGGATACAGAGCCTGAACCAGGCAAGAGTTCCAGGGGCAGGACTGGGACATTAACCCAGCCACAAAGCCTTTGAGCTACAATTCGTCCTGCCTGCAACATATCCTGGAGTAATGGTGGAGAACTTGGGAGTGAGTGGCCAACCAATGACTGGTCCAACATGAGGCCCATGTCATGAGAGAGAGCTCCATGCCTGACACTGCCTGGAGCAAGGAAGGAACCACAGGCTGGATAACCCAGAGATCTAGGATAGAACCAAACACGACTGGCAAACTAAAAAAAAGGTCAATGAGATGATTCCTAATGATATTCTGCTATACTCAGAGACCTGAGCTTAGCCCAATCATCATCAGAAAGGCTTCATCCAGCAACTGAAGGGAGCAGATGCAGAGACCCACAGCTCAGGGAACCTAAGGAAGAGAGGGAGGAAGGACTGTAGGAGCTAGAGGGCTCAAGGACACCGTAAGTGCATGGCCCACAGGTTAACTGAGCAGCACTGGTAGGTGCTCACAGAGACTGAAGAGACAATCAAGGAGCCTGTAAGGGTCTGAGCTAACTAGGTCCTCTGCATATGTTATGGTTGTGTGGCTTGGTGTTCTTGTGGAACTCCTGACAATGTTAGTAAGGGATGTTTATTGTTCTTGGTAGGTGCTATTCATTATGTTGAATAATTCACAAAGGTTATTTCATCTAATCTTCTTCATAATGCCACAAGATAGGCATCACTGTCTTATTTTATAAAAACTATTATTCAAGACTTCTCTGTTCTTTCAGGTCCCTACAATAAGTTCATATGATTCTAAGAATTGGTTGCTGCCCTAGGACACACATGACTATCAAGGATGGTAGAGTACAGGCATATATCCTGTTATCTCATAAAATCACTCTCACTCACCGTTTCTTGGCAATTTCATTCTGCCGCTTCACCTTTTCTTCCTCAAATTCTCGGATGTTACGCACACCAATCTCCCGACAAAACTCTTCAAACACCTCATCTTCCACCTGAGGGAAAAGTCAGGGAGGGAAGAGGTATTACTGGCTAAACTCCTACTTACAAATCTAGTTTTGTCCTGGTACATATGTTGGCATGCCCACCCCCTACCAACCTGGTTCATCTTCTCCTTCAAGTCTTTCATTTCCCTCTCTCGGCTCTGTATGATTCTCTTGATATCATTAATACGAGGCCCGAAGTTGGCTAGTTCACTCTCCAGCTTAGACTTTTCCTATAGTCAATAGGTTGAAAAATAAGACACTAGGCTTTGTGAAGGAAAAGAATTTTCTTGTCAGTACTAGCCCCATGGTCAGTAAACACTGAGAAAGCCTGACTTAGTACCAATGCCCAAGTCACATCTCCAAAAATCTCTTGTTTGAACTCTCACATTTTCCCCCATTCCCAGTTCAGCCACCTTCAATCTATACGGATGGTGTACAGTAATAGTTATAGGTCCATTAATCCCTTATAGATAACCCCTGGGCCAAATACATTTTAGAAGTTGGACTGTTTTTCACGAGAAGGTAAGTCTAGGTATTATGTAGTAATTCTAGTTTGAGTAAGCTGTACTGTTTGGTAATAGAACTCTAACCTACAGACAGTGAAATGCCTGTAGATCATTTGTGTGTGTGTGTGTGTGTGTGTGTGTTTTCCCTTGAGATGTGATCCCACTATACAGCTCAGGTGGCCTTGAATTCTCCAATCTTCTCTCCAATGTACTGGGGCCATGGGTATATGCCACTACACTGGCCCTGTTGTTCACTCTCAATTGACTTTTAGAAGTCCCAATATTTGTTGACTGAACTGTGCTAATAACAGTACCTAACATTTATTTAATGTCAACTGTTCTAAAAACTTTATAGGTATTAATTCATTCCATCTTTGCAATAACCACACAAAATAGACAATATTTTCCACTTGTTAGATCAGAGGATAAAACTGACAATAAGAAGTTGTTTAATAGAATAAATACAGGGGACAGAAGATCTGGACACCTCCACCCCGTCCCAGTGTCTGACTATACTATGCTATCCTGAACAGAATGGAAGAAAAGTGGATAATTCCCCAGTCCCAGTGAAACCTAGGATGACCTGGGAGGACAAGGCTGAAGGCTAGGCCCTACCTGGAGATTCAGGGCAAGATGCCTTGTCTTAGTCTGTTCTAGGTCACTCTGTGAGTACTTCAGCCGCATTTGAAGCCCATGGGCCTGAGACTGCACTTGACGCAGTTCTGCCTCTTTCCGTTTTGCCTTCATCTGCTCCTGAAGAGGAAAAGAAAAAGAGACCATGTGCTAAGTGGCCAACCTGAGCTCAGGAACCCTACTCCTAAGGGTCAGGGTTACTTGTGCCTTACTTTCAGTTCCTCTGTCAAACGTTCTTTTTTTTCTTTCAGTTTGTCTACTGCTTTCTCATCCCAGCGCCGTGCTTTTGCTTTGAGATCACTGGCTCCACCAGAGATAACTCCTGACTTCTGGAACAGGGTGCCATCCAACGCCACTGTCTATACGCATCAGGGAGAGAAGAGGAGGTGAACATAGGAATCTCCAATACTGAACCTATCCAGCTCCATCCCAACAAGGGGGCGTGCCTACCTTGTGACGTTGGTGACCTCCAAAGGCAATGCGTCGAGCATCCTCCACATTATCACAAACAAGGGCATTGCCACAAGCATACTGCAGAGCTTTTTTAATGTGAGGTGGTTCATAGCGAATCACATCAATCACTAGCTTGGCCCCCTTCAGCTCCCGGAGTTTCTCATCAGTAGGTTTCACCTGTGTGAAGAATCTTATGAAGCAACAGAATATATAAAGCCAAGATGAGGGGCCCACAACACTGCCTTAATCCCAAACCCCTTCACAAACCTTACCTCCAGGTAGTCAAGGGGCAAGAAGGTCTCAGGCTCTCCACGTTGCTCCTTGATATACTGAATACAATCCCGACCTGTCTTCTCTGAGTCTACAATAATAGCATCCATGTTCTTTCCTAAAACCTTGGTCACAGCAATCTGATACTTCTTTTGTGTAGGCTGGCAGAGGTCAATGAGGCGGCCATACTGAATATAAAGGAAGAAGGGAAACTGAAGCACAAGGCTTAGGAATCCCAATTACTAGTTCACAAAGAATGGCAAGATAAAAATCTGTATAAGCAACCATGAATGCACTCATTGCTGCTTGTTGGTGCAGTCAGTCCTCTACTTTTGTACTGTATGATACCACTAAGATAGGAAGGGGAACAGCCCGAGGGGAGGCACCTGTTAGACTTGTATGGTCACAAGCAATTTAGACTAGTACAGTAGTCAATTCTAATGTTCCTTCCAAAGATATTAGTTTGGTTAAGAGGAAGATTAAGGACTGAATAAACATGTTACGAGATGGAAGACCCAATTAGCACCTCAGAACAGAGGAAGAAAGTAACATTGCCTCTATGTTCACTTATATCAGAAGCTTAAAAGTGAAGCTATAGGTTTCCTAAGACAGACTATTGCTTTTGGAATCAGACAAGATTAACTAAAAAGCCACAAGACTTAACAGCCTCCCCCCAAAAAATTTTGATTATGATACACTAATTTTTCTGTTTTTGAAACATGGTCTCATTATTTAGCTGGAACTAACCTAGATCTCCCTGGTTACCCCACGTTGACTTCAAACTCATGATATTCCTGCTTCTGTCTTCCAACTGCTGATATTAAAGGCATGCACCAAAGCACCTAGCTTTAGAATGGTTACTCATTAACTTATAACTAAATAAGATTATAGCAACATACCAGTATCTTCTGACTTATAATTATTTTGATATAAAAGATTTATGTTCAAAGACCAAGGGGGGGTCATGAAATTACAAAACATATATTTAGCTTGACTATGATTTCTGATACACAGTTCCAAAAACTAAAGTCATAATGAGTTGACCGATCACTGACTACTCCTAGGTAACTTTCACGAGAGCTGGTCATTATAGAGACTAAGGCAGGATTAAAGGATCGGGCCTTCTAGTCCCCTGTCCTACACTTCAAAAGAAACAATGACTAAAAGCTGAGTTCATCAGCAATAGGCAATGATTTAATCTATCATGCCTATAAAATAAACCCTCCATAAAAACTCAAAAGCTCAGGACCATAGAAATGAAATCAGCTGTTAAAGAGTACATGCTGCTCTTGCAGAGGACCTGAGATCAGTTCCAAGCATTCTTGTCAGGTGGCTCACAACCACGTATAACTCCTGCTCCAAAGGATAGTCACTCACAAATATATACTCACAAACAGAAACACACACACACACACACACACACACACACACACCACTACAATTAAAATAAATCAAAATATATAACAAAACCAACCAAAAACATTGAAAGTTCTGTGTTCCTTTAGAGTATGGTCATCTAAGTCTATATTCCTGGGACTCAGGAAGCAGAGGCAGGCAGATCTTTGTGAGTTCAAAGACAGCTTGCTCTACATACTGAGTTCTAGGCCAGCCAGGAGTATATAGTCTAGGGACTTTGTCTGGCAAGCAAGCAAGCAAGCAAGCAAGCAAGCAAGCAAGCAAGCAAGGAAGGAAGGAAGGAAGGAAGGAAGGAAGGAAGGAAGGAAGGAAGGAAGGAAGGGAGGAAGGAAGGGAGGGAGGAAGGGAAGGGAAAGGGAAGGAAGGGAAGGGAAGAAAGGCAAGGGAAGGGTGGCAAAGAAGAAGGGAGGGAGAGAAGGAGGGGGAAGGGAGGAAGGAAGAAAGGGAAAGAAAGGGAAGGAAAGGGAAGGGAAGGAAGGGAAGAAAAGAAAGGCAAGGGAAGGGTGGCAAAGAGGAAGGGAGGGAGAGAAGGAAGGGGAAGGAAGGAAGGAAGGAAGGAAGGAAGGAAGGAAGGAAGGAAGGAAGGAAGGAAGGAAGGAAGGAAGGTAGTTTTCTTCTGATCTTTACACATGTGCTGTTAGGGACAGACAGACAGACAGATGTGTGTACACACACTTCCATCTGGTATTAGAAATAAAATGCTATATTTATTGGCTGTGTGAGAGTAGGAGGAAAACTTTGGTTTTATCCCATCTCACTGAGCAGACCCATACTATATAGGAAAAACCTACTCTTCCTCCAGAGCCAGTGACAGCTTCAGGCAGTCACATCTGAATCTATAATCATTTTTCAAAATGTCTTTAATCATTTCATAGACCATTACCTAGCAAGCACTAACAGATATCTTAAATACGTTATCTCAAATTCTGACATGCACCCAATAAAGTAGGTAACTTTTACTAGATCCCTTATTCCACCCCTAGAATCAAGCATAGTTTCTCAAGAATGATGAGATAAAAGAGTAATCACTTCAGCTGGGCGGTGGTGGCACACGCCTTTGATCCAGCAGTCAGGAGGCAGGTAGATTTCTATGTGTTCCAGACCAGCCTGGTCTCCAGATTAAGTTCTAAGAAACATAGTTCCAGAGCTACACAGAGGAACCCTTAGGGGGTTAAAAAGTACATACTGAGTGTAATTCATAAGTATTTCCACTTCCCTAGTAGTACTTATAGGAATGATGAGTGTGTATTTATAGAACCAAACTAAGTTAAACTCAGAAACAAAATAGTACAGAAGGATAGCAATTCATGGCACCTGGGAACTCAGAATTAGGTGCAGAAGTCAAAAGTTCTGATAAAGCCCAGGGGTCCCCTAACAGCCAATGAAATTCATAGAAAACTACAGAAAGCTACTTTTTTGAAGAGCAATTACTAGCCTACCTATCCCCCTCCCAAAACCTTCTTTGTTGTCCCCATCCCCCAAAGAGGAATGGATATAGCAAGACAAACGCATCAGAAAGATGCAATTGTAATTAAAAGAGCACATGACAGCCATGAAAATGGCTCAGTGAGTAAAGTACTCGCCATGTAGGAGTTAAGATTTAGATGTGAATCCCTAGAACCAATATAATCCATGAACATGGTAGCATACATTATCTGTAATGCAACCAGTTCCTATGGGGAGATGGGAAGTGGAGGCAGAAAATCCCAGGAAGCTTGTGGGCCACCTATCCTGGTATACATAGCAGAAAAAAAACATGAGGGTCTGGAGAGATTTCTCAGTTGTTAAGAGCACTCCCACTACCCACATGGTGGCTCATAACCACCCATAACTCTAGTTCCAGGAGATCTGATGATTTCTGAACTCCACAAGCACCAGGCATGCATGTGGTGCACATACATACATAAAGAAAAAAGTCAAAAACCAACACAGGACTCTTGTCTCAAATAAGCTTGATAACAAGGACTCACACCTCAGGTTCTTGTTGTGGTACATGTCCTTACAAATACACACATACACATTTTTAAAAATTATGTGTAAGAGTGTGTCTGCATGCTGGGCGTGGTGGCTCAAGCCTTTAATTCCAGCACTCGGGAGGCAGAGGCAGGTGGATTTCTGAGTTCGAGGCCAGCCTGTTCTACAAAGTGAGTTCCAGGACAGCCAGGGCTACACAGAGAAACCCTGTCTCAAAAAACCAAAAAAAAAAAAAAAAAGAGTGTGTCTGCATGTGTGTATGTGCCATGCCCTCAACGGCTGGGGGCACTGGATCCCCTGGAGCTGTACTAATAGGCAATTGTAAACCAACTGTTACATTACATCCTCTGAAAGAGCAAGTGCTCTTAATCATTGAGCCGTCATCTCTCTAGCTCCCAGTAAATAGAAAATTTAAACTGAAAACAAAACCAGGACACGAACAGCTCTCTCACATGCTTTTCTTTTTATCATTTTTAAAAATTTTATATGTATGTGTGTTTTGTCTACATGTGTGATTTGTCTCCACATAGGCCAGAAGAGGGTACCAGATCCCCCTGAAACTGAAGTCACAGACATTTGTGAGTCAAGATGTGGGACTCAGATCCTAAAGAAAAGTAGACAGTGCTCTTAACACTGAGCCATCTCTCCAGCCCAAGCTATGTCTGTTTGGGCAGGACAATCTAGTTGAGTTTCCATTTTCCATGATATAAAAGTAGGAATAGTTACCCTGTCTTCACAGAGTGTTCTATAGCAGTCTCCTCCCAACTGGCATTCCCTCCAGAAGAGAGGAGAAGGCTCCTGAGACTCAGGAGGTACGCACTTTAGTTTCATGTCTGGGAAAGTGGAAACTTGGAAGTTTCTAAAAGATGTTCCTCAGCTTTATAGAAGTGAACACCTACTGGAGGAGGAGTCTCTGACAGACAGCTAGAGAAATAGGAGATTCTTAACTACTGAGCTGACTGAAAACTATGCCAAGAGCTCCAGCGCTGTTGCTTCTGTTAGCTGTCATCTGCCATAAGGTGGGCTTTTTGGTGATACACCTACTTTTTAAAAGTCATTCCTGCTCTTTTAAATAATCTCTCACTCATACTCTTGTTAGCAATGCCAGGAAAAACTCATTGTTTCACTATACTGGACTTTGTGACAACCATTACTTAGGTCTATTGTACATTCCCTTTCTGAGGTGAATAGGTGTGTATCATGTCTCACCATAGAAAATCTATCAGAGAACACAGAAAGTCGACAGTGAGTCTGAATACATACTGAGAAAGAGTCCCCTCCAGACTTACCACAAAACCAGGGTAGAGAGTCTGAATACATACTGAGAAAGAGTCCCCTCCAGTCTTACCACAGAACCAGGGTAGAGAGTCTGAATACATACTGAGAAAGAGTCCCTCCAGTCTTACCACAGAACCAGGGTAGAGACGCTTGATGCTTTCCATTATTTCTGCCTTTCGCTGCTGGCGGCTACTCTCCTGCCGGTCAATGCGCGCATCCCCTAATTGCTCCATCACCTGGTTCAGCTCCTTATTGATCTCATCAATACGACGCTTGGCCATCTCTACTTCTTCCGTCAATTCTCCCTCTAGCTTCTTCTGCTCCTCTAGAGACTGCCTACAAAGTAAAGAAACACAGGAGTTAACCTGGCTGGTAAGATAATACTTCTGACTAAAGGACTCTGGTAGACCTGCCTAAAAAGGGGCAGGATGAGCATGGAAGAATGTGGATGGTAAAAAGAGGATTGCAGAGCCACATACTTGCTAGTGGTAATATATTCTTCTAGCTTCTCAATCCGTTTCTGATTCTCTTCAATCTCCCGCAGTTTTTGCTTTATCTTGGCCTGGATAATAAATGCATACCACTATTAGAGGCTGAACCAGTTAACCCAAGTTCATGTGTCTCGACTTACACCCCTATTGATCCCACTTACCCAACAGTCCAACATAATCTGTCATGATCTAATACAGGAGGCCTACTACAAGGCAGAAACACAAAGTCCAGTCTACTGCTACATTAGGGCTTCTAAAGGCTCCAAAATCTCTCAGAAGTACTGTACCCAGGCCAGGGTTCCTCAGCAATCTAAGGCTCAAACCCAAGCAAAGTGAAGCTTCACAGACTTCTCTGACCGTGCTGTCTCATCTGTAAGCTGTAGTAAGTACTTAGTACAGGGTACACATTAATACTAATAGTAGAATGGCAGTGAGTGAAGTATACTTGGCACCAGTGTGAGCTTTAGAGACAGGCTGCCCAGGTTCATCCTAAACCTGCAGCTAAGTAATTATGGGATTGCTGTTATTATTAAGCTCCAGATTACTTCACCACTGTGATATAGTTTCCTTGTTTTAAAAGTGAGGATAACAGTAACCATCCCTTAAAGATAATCATAAATGAACCTAAATAAGTGAATATATGTTAAGCATAGTGTTTAGCACACAGTAGCTGCCTGATACATATAAATTTCTGTTGTTATTAAGACTATCATTATTTCCTTATTTAAGGATTATCACCCCTGATTGTTTTGTTGTGGTTGATGCTGGGAATTGAATTCAGGGTAAATATGCTAAGCACACACACTGCTGCTGAGCTACACCCCCACACCACAATCCTTCAATTTTTCCTTACCTCTGTTTCTACTTTCTTCCGCTCTTCCAGATCTAGACGGTCCTGGTCAGCTTTCTGGTCTCGATTGAACTTCTCCAGCTCCTGAGCCAAAGTAGCTGCTCTCTTGCTAGCTTCTTCCTTCAATCGGTGGTATTTCTTTACCTGTGTTAAGACAGGAAAAGAGGGCAGGTTACTAAGTCAGCTGATGTTAAGTCACCGATCTCTTTGCCACGACCCTTTCAAAACTTACCTGGTTCTCCTCCAGGGTCAAGTCTCTGCCCTGACTCTGACTCTCTTCCTCCATCCGTTCTTCAAACTCCTGTCGGGCCTTCTCCACTGACAGCATCTCCTTCTCCAGCTCATCCATGTCACCTTTACGTTTCTTATAATGTTTCTGAGCATTTTGAAGAGACTTCTTGGCTGCTTCAAGCTTCTTGATTTTGTGGGATGTATTCTCTTTTGCTTTGATGTACTGAGGCCTCTTCTGATTCAATTCTGAGTCCTTTTCCCTTTTGCCAGAGAGAAAAGAGACAACTAGTTAGTCCTGCAGAATGTAGGGATCCTGGGCTTTTTACCCTAAAAGAGAGACCTATGTATTCCTAGCCAACCTCATGGAAACAAACACCTTAAAGAACAAGGGCCTGATGTATAGCTCCTCAAAAACAAACAAAAGACCCCAAAACAACAACAAAAAACAGAGAGGGGTGCAGTTCAAGTACTTGATGGAATCTACAGCATCAGCCTAGCATTTTTGTCACTCCAAAAGACAAAATTATCACCTTCTTTTCAACCGTTACAACTCTTTGGGGTTCTTCACGGCAATAGATTCCACTGCATCCTGATAAAAGTCAAAACACTATCCCATAATGTTGAAAGCAAACCCTACAATAGGTCTCCCTACAATGAGTTACCTTCATCTGATCTTAAAATTCCTGTCCTTTAAGCTTAAAAGAAACAGTGCTTCTCTTCTAGGATAGACCTCTTGGTCGCCCAATAGCTGAACTTGCTAAATTGTCATCTAAGAGCCCAGATCTCTTTTTGTTCATTTATTTGTATCACACATGCACTGGCATGTGCGTGTACACACACACACACACACACACACACACACACACACACACACACACACACGTTAGTGCATGCAGAGATTGGAAGACAACTTGTGGGACTCAGTTCTCTCTTTCCACAATATTGGATCCCAGTAATTTAACTGAAGTCACTAGACTTGGTCTCAAGCACTTTTACCAGATGAGCTATGTCAAGGCTATGTACCAAGTTTGAATATTCTACAGTATTAATTGAAAGTTAAGAAGTGTGCCTGGTCAAGGGGAAGATAAACAAATTAGTACAATAGTAGACTCTAGGCTCAGAGGATCCCAAGAGAACAGCAACAGCTGCTTAGTTTTCTACAAGTTACAGGTCTGGGCATGCCTCTTACTTGATCTCCTTCTCAATCTGCTGCTGTTCCCGCATCATTTTTCCCAGCTCTTTCTTCTTCTCCTTCAGCTCATCCTCTACCTTGTCCATCCGCTTCTTGTCCTTCTCAATTTCCTTGTTCTTTGAGGCCAGTTCCTTGTTGAGCTTCTCAATCTCCACTTCGTTGTGGTAGAGTTTAAAGAGCTGCAACTGTACCTGTGCTCGTACTACCTCATCCTTCAGGCGCTGGTAGCGGTCCGCCTAAGCAAACAAGAGTGGGGACAGGGTGTATCAGTAAGGCACTGCCTTTATCTTGGTCCCTCAGATCTAAGGGGCAGCCAGGCCACCAACCTCTTCCTTTTCTTGTTTGGCCTCCTTTCGTTCAGCTGCAATATTTTTCTTGCGATGATAATTAAACTGTGTGTCTTCTTCAGCCTTCACCATTTCTTTCTTTCGCTTGTCATACTCCTGTGCAAGTTCCCCAGAGCGACTAATTTCTTCAAACAGAGCTGTCCTCTCCTTGGGGTTCTTCATGGCAATAGACTCCACTGCACCCTGATAAAGGTCAAAACACTGCCCCATTTAGACCTCTACTAGCTCAATTCACCCTGCCCACTTCAAAAGTTTACAGATCCTCCTTTCCTCAACTAGTGCCACATTTCAAGGTTTTTTTGTGGGCAGGGACAGAGTAGGTACAAAGGACTGAAAGTCAGTATGTACTCCACCACTGAGCTGCATTCTCTTCTCTTCCTTTACTTTTCTTATTTTGAGAGAATCTTGATAAGTTGTCTACACAGGGCTTGAACTTCCTCTGTAGCCCAAGCAAACTTTGAACTTAAAATCTTCTTGCTTTAGTTGGGATATGAGCCTCTGCCACCAGGTCAACCATATTGGGCTTTAATGGAACATTCTCTGTCTCTGAGCACAAAGAGACGAACACAAAGGTAACAATGGTATATTGTGAACAATCACTAAAGCAGCCCAGAAAATTCAAGTTTGAGATGTAAAAAACAGGTAGGGAGTTCTATCTGGGAAGGTTTTATACAGGTACAGCTGACTTTGGAATATATGGGAAAACTAACCAAGAAAAAAGAACAACAGACTGGGGATAGCATATGAGAGACACTGGGTTTAATCCCTACCACCTCAGCTGTGTATGTGAGAGAGTGAGGGAGATACGCAAAACAAAGACAGAAATGGTTATTTCACAATTCCACATATAGGAAATGAACAAGCAAAGGCCTGCATGCCAAAGACAGCAAATGAATCTGAGAACTACAGGTGGTGGTTTAATTGAACTAGAGTAGGAAACTGAGGAACATACTACTGGCAGACAAAGCTACTAAGGCAGGAAAGAATTGAACAATAGTGTTTTATGAACAATAGGCTTGCAAATTTGCTTGTTCATTCTAAGTCAACTGTTTTCAAACTTCAGGTAGCATCACAATAGCCTTAAGAGCTTCCTATAACACAAACTGTACCCCACCACAGAGTCTCTCTTCAGCTCATAATCTGGAATGGGGCCCAAGAATGTGCATTTGGAACATATCCCCATATGGTGTTAATACTGCTGGTCTAGCAACAACAATTTAAGAACAATCATCCTTAGACAAGAAGGAACCACTCAACTGATTTATGGAAAGACAGGAAAAAAAGACTTGTGTCTTTATTATACTAACCCAGCTGAGAGGAGAAATGGGAAGGGGCCAGAATGGAACTGGGAAGCCCACTAAAGCATGTGCTATACATTAGTCTAAGAAAGACACATTAACTTGGAGATAAAGCAGCTCTAGTTGGGACAGGCAACATCAACAAACAGCAAATAGCCAATAATAATTTTTAAACACTCAAGGTGGCTGAATAGGTGGCTCAACAGTTAAGAGCACCACAGTCATCTTTTGGATGGAACACAGGTACCCAAGGAGCTGAAGGGGTCTGCAACCCTATAGGAGGAACAACATGATGTAGGAACAACAATAAGAACTAACCAGTACCCCCAGAGTTCGTGTCTCTAGCTGCATATATAGTAGAGGATGGCCAAGTGGGCCATCAGTGGGAGGAGAGGCCTTTGGTCTTGCGAAGATTATATGCCCCAGTACAGGGGAATGCCAGGGCCAGGAAGCAGGAGTGGGTGGGTTGGGGAGCAGGGCGGGGGGGGGGGGGGGGGGGGGCGGGTATAGGGGACTTTCGGGATAGCATTTGAAATGTAAATGAAGAAAATATCTAATAAAAAAACAAAACAAAAACAAAAACAAACAAACAAAAACCAGTTAAAAGCACTAGCAGCTCTTTTTTCCAGAGGATTCAGGTTCAATTCCCACCACCCACATGGTAGTTCACAACTCTAGTCCCAGAGGATCCTACATCCTTTTCTAGCTTCCACGGACATTGCATGCACCGGTGCATACACATATATACAAGTAAAACACTCATAACCATAAAATCATTTTTCAAAATGCCCACGGTCTGGGCATGGTGGCACATGCCTTTAATTCCTCAGCCAGGACTACACAGTGAAATCCTATCTTTAAAAAAAGTCCACCGAAGATAACCTACTTCTTCTATCATATTACTAAATTAATATAGTTTCCAATGCCCTTCTAAGTATGTCTCCATATAACCACAGATAAGTACAAGTTTCATATCTTATCAAAGAAGCGTCTTTTTGTCTTCCAGCAGAAAGAAAATAGATCGACAACTGGTCAAAATGCAGAAAATAAGTAAGAATGCCTAGCCCCAAATGCATCATCTATAACACAGCCCCTACATCATGAATCATTCAACATCTCAGGAGAGGGGACAGAAAGATTATTGGAGCCGGAGGGCCAGGATGACTGCTGTATGATAGTTTCTTCTGGCCTGGACAAAGATGGTGTTCCCAAGGACTCTCAATAATATAGCTGCCAGCACAAGATCTGTGAAGACTACACCAATGGCCATACCAATATGGATGGAAAAAACTTTCAAAAGGTCCCTGATGATTGTAAGAGAGGGTGAACCATTTGCTCCCCAACCCTCACGAAGACCTCAGCCCTAAATACATATAAATAAGGACCAATACTAAACTGGACTCAACAGAGGTGTGTGAGTAAACAAACAAAACAAATATGGGGCCTGGAGAGATGGCTCAATGGTTAAGAGTACTTGCTGCTCTTGCAGAGGACCCTGACTTAGTTCCCACCACTTAAATGGTAGCTGACAACCATCTGTAACTTCAGTTCCAGGGGGTCTGATGCTGCCTTCTGGCCTGGCATCAGACACATATGTGGTGCCCATATATACATACATAGAAGCAAAAACTTAGATATAAAATAAAAATAAACAAAAATCTTGAAAAAAATATATAGAAGAGATCATATATCCTGATCTCTTCCTGAGGAGGTGGTTAGGGAGATACAGGAGCTGAAGTGGGGAGAGGGACTGTGGAAATGATGCAAATAGTGTATAAAAATAAAAATGAAAGTAATTTGCTGAGCACGGCAGTACACACCTTTAATCCTATCACTCAGGAAACAGAGGCAGGCAGACTTTTCTGAGTTCAAGGCTGGCCTAAGCTACATATGAGTTCCAGAGCAGCCAGGGACTACACAATGAGATGGTCTTTTAAAAATGTATATATCTCACCTGGAAGACGAGGAAGTTACGAGCTTTGATGAGAATGCCCAACTTCTCTAACTCTTCACTGTATTCATGTAGCTGGACAACTTTGTTGTTGATCTTGTACTCAGAAGAGCCCCCTACAAGACAACGAATGAGTCAACAAGGATCTGGTATTCCTCCTATCCTGACAACTAGTCTATCTGTTTCCTTGGACCCAAGGAGCCTTCTGAGCCTCACCTACCTACAATGACTCGGGCAAAGGTACGGTCCTCAGCACCCTCCTCCGAGTAGACCATGCTGACAAAGGCTCGGTTGGCAGCCGGCTTGCCCACAGGAGCTCCATGTATCAGGTCCCGCAGGGTCTTTACCCTCAGGTTGCTGGTCTTTTCACCAAGCACAAAGCTGATGGCATCCATGAGATTTGACTTACCTAAGGGAGGAGTCAAAGCAGAAGATGGAACATTAGGAAGGAGGGAAAAGGAAAAGAAATAAAGGGCATATTGAGAGTAGAAACATGGTTAATCACTTAGAGCTTGGACTAATATAATACAAGAGAGAAAATAAAATCAGTTATCAGGAGATTGGGTCAGTGGCTTAGGAAAAATAGCTCCTTTGCAGTTATCACTTGTAGTAACCAGAAACTAAAACCCCATATAAAGAAACAGGTATTCATAGAATGGATTGTTCTACAACCTTTACTATGATAACACTGACAAATATTATTTTTACCCTGTAAACTCAAAGAAATAAAAGCAGGCTGGACAGAGAAGGAAATTATTTGCTTTTTAAGTAACTGTAAAATTTTAGTGTTCCAAGACAGAAGAGCCAAGAATTTTTTTGCACAAAAATGTGAATACCTTTAACACTATTAAAACTGTACACTTAAAACAGGTTGGTAAACACAATGCCTTTAAAAGGGCATGTTCCTTATAATATAATATGAAGCATACAACATTGGCTATGAAATATCTTGCCAAAAAAAAAAAAAACTTAACCTGAATCTAAGTAAGCCATTAGAACCACACTTAAATTTCTAGGAAATATATAGCAACTAAACCAACCTGGTAAACAACACAAGGAAATGGTAAGATAAAGACAAACTGTGGAGCTGGGTGTAGTGGTACAACACTTCAAAAGGCTAGAAAGACTATACGGAAACCAGTGTGGTAGCCTGCTCCTAACTTTAACCCAGCACTCAGGAGACTGAAACAGGACGATTAAGAGTTTAAGATCGCCGGGCGTGGTGGCGCACGCCTTTAATCCCAGCACTCGGGAGGCAGAGGCATGGCGGATTTCTGAGTTCGAGGCCAGCCTGGTCTACAAAGTGAGTTCCAGGACAGCCAGGGCTATTCAGAGAAACCCTGTCTCGAAAAACCAAAAAAAAAAAAAAAAAAAAAGAGTTTAAGATCAGGCCTGGTGTGCTGGCGAGGAGGAGGCAGGCGGATTTCTGAGTTCGAGGCCAGCCTGGTCTACAGAGTGAGTTCCAGGACAGCCAGGGCTATACAGAGAAACCCTGTCTCGAACAACCAAAAAAAAACAAAAAACAAAAAACAAAAGTCCACATAGTCCAGACTGGCTTCCCATTCACAAGCATCTTGCCTCTGATTGCTAGAATTACAAGTGTGTGACACACCACGTAAGTTGAGAACATAACTCTGATTGGACTCCTGCTCCCCCCCAACCCCCACCAAGAAAACATGGACATTTTGGAAAGCAATTAGGGAAACTTGAATATATATTAGATAAACTGAACAAGTATAGAAACTTGAAAAAAAACAAGCTAAATGATGACAAGAGAAAATTAATAGTGGTAAGATGGAATGATTTTATATGAATGCTGAAGCACTTAAAGGTGAAATGTCTTCGATTTATTTTCAAATGGTTAAACACACACATGAAAGAGAAAGAGATAGACAGACAGACAGACTGACTGTGTACATAGTCCTGGCTATACTAGAGCTCAGATAATACAAAACTTGGGGAGAAGCAAAAGCATAAGAAAGCCTATGAACAGGCTGGTGAGATAGCTCTGCAGATGAAGGTCCTTGCTACCAAGACTGATAATCTGAGTGGGATCCCTAGGATCCACATAGAAGGGGAGAACTCATTCCTGCCAAGCTGTTCTCTGACCTCCATACATGCACTAGGCTTGCCATACAAGCATGAGGACCTGAGTTTTGGACTTAGTACCACTTAAAAGTTAGGTGTGGTGGTGCATTGGGGAAGTGGAAACAGGAGGATGCTTGGGGCTTGCTGGCTAGCCAATATAGCCCAGTTGGAGAGCTTTAAGCCGGTAAGACATCCTATCTCAAAAAATAAGCTGGAGCTGCCAGACTGATGGTGCACACCTTTGGTCCTAGCACTTGAGGCAGAGGCAGAGGCAGAGGCAGAGGCAGAGGCAGAGGCAGAGGCAGAGGCGGAGGCAGAGGCAGAGGCAGAGGCAGAGGCAGAGGCAGAACTCTGAGTTCGAGGCCAGCCTGGTCTACAGAGTGAGTTCCAAGACAGCCAGGGCTACATAAAAACACTGTCTTGAAATAAACATATAAATAAGGTAGTTATAAAAACAAAAACAAACAAAAAATACCTAACACCAACTTCTGACACACACACACACAGAGTAATTTTTAAAATAATTAAAAAGTGGAAACTTGGTATACTCCTGAGTCCCATATTTGGAAAACTTTTTGTACTTTTTGAGGTCACTTGGTCCACTCTCTTGATCAAACAAGGAGGAAAAGAAATTTATCAAGAAAACAAACTTGAGTAACAAAACCAGTACTAAGTTTTTGATTTTTTGATAACAGTGGTCTGCTATGCAGCTCTGGTCCTCATTATGCTGTCCAGGTTGGCCTAGAATTCAGAGCAATCTTCTTCCATCAGCCACACTAATACTGAGATTATAGGTGTATCACAACTAGCAAGTACCAAGTTCTCGAACTTTTAAAATTTGTTATCAAGAGTATAAAACTGGCATACTATTTTTAACATAGGCAGCTTCTTTGTGTGTATATGCAGGCCAGGGGTTGATGCTAATCTTTTTTTGATAACTGCCCACCTTATTTTTGAGACAGGATTTGTTGGCCTGGAAGCTCACCAACTGGACTACATTGACTAATCAGCAAGCCCCAGGCATCCTCCTGTTTCCACCTCCCCAGTGCTGGGTTATGGGTATATACCACCACACCCAGCTTTTGAAGTGGACACTGAGAATCCGAACTCAGGTCTTCATGCTCATGTGGCAAGCACCTTACAAAGCTAAATCCTCAGCCTTCTCTTTTTTCTGACAGCACCCTGGGCTCTTTAATACTTGCTAAAATACCAGTGCATAATCAGCTACCTTAAGAATACTGCCTCAAGCTGGGCGTGGTGGCACAGGCCTTTGATCCCAGACTTGAGAGGCAGAGGCAGGCAGATTTCTGAGTTCAAGGCCAGCCTGGTCTACAAAGTTGAGTTTCAGGACAGCCAGGGCTACACAGAGAAACCCTGTCTCGGAAAAAAAAAATACTGCCTCACATGATTCATGCAAGTTTGTGAGTCAGGTTCACATTAATTACCCAATTTAGCTTATCCAAAAGCTAAATAGGTTATTTCCTCTGCTTTAAAGAGGAAGAAACCTAGTCATTCCTTAAGTTAAAACTGTCAGCAAGTCCTTTACTTCAACTGACAGGATGACAAAACAGTGTCCGTGTATCATCAGGCTTCAAGCCCACTGTCCTTCATTCTTCATTTAACTCGTTTGTTAAGAACCTTAAAAAATAAACCTGTGGGGCTGGGGACTTGACCCATCTGAGAGTGTGCTTGCTAGGCATGCACAGGGCCTTCAGCTCAAACCCAAACTCTCAAGTAAACCAGGTGCAGAAGTACACACTTGTAGTTCCAGCACTCAGAAGATGGAGGCAGGAAGATCAGAAGGTCAGATTTGAAACCAGTCTGGGATATGAGATCCTATCTTAAAAACAAACAAATGAACATCAAAAACCAAGATGTACTTGGTGCTCAAAAATGGCACATCTATCATTATTCAGTCTGGAGTCAACTCTCTCTCCAGCTGCAGCAGAACTAGTAAAAATCACATAAATTGGAATTAGTCTTGTAAGCACCAATTTCCAATCTTTGGGCTTCTCCCTTGATTTTCAAGGATTATATCTCACAACTACAAGCCTCTTTTACTATAGTCATGCAGTGTTGGAAACATTCTTCTAATGCAAATGTTAAGTGTGAACTATGTAACAATAAAACGTCTCAAGGAATGGCATCTTGAGAACACTCATGCACTAGTGATGAAGATGAAAAACATGTACCATAAATGTGTGACCAAAAATAAATTTACAAAGTGGTAATCAGATCAAAAAATGCTTCATGGCGCCAAGCTTTGAAGGGTATGCAGAGGCAGAAAGCAGGTGTGGTAAAACACAGCTGTAAAGCTAGCACTTGGGAGGTAGGGGCAAGAGGATTTAAGAGTTTGAGGCCATAAGAAATTGTCTCCAAAACAAACAAACAAACAAACAAACAAACGGTGGGACAGTGGTGGCACACACCTTTAATTCCAGCACTAGGGAGGCAGAGGGAAGTGGATCTCTCTGGGATGGAGGCCACCTTGGTCTACAGAGGAAGTTCCAGAACAGTCAAGACTACACAGAGAAGCCCTGTCTGGAAAAACAAAACAAAACAAAACAACAACAAAAAAATAGAGGTAAGAACATAGGCCTGTTCCAAACAGCTGGATTTTTAATTCTAACAACGCTGAGAGAACTGGATTTCAACAAGTGGTACAACCAAGCGTTCTCTACAAGAGTCACAACACCAAAATCCTAAGAAATTTAGTGAACTCAAAGCATCAACCCTCTAGGACAGTGGTTCTTAAACCATAGTTGGGGAAGTAAGTAACCTGTCATTACCACCCCCACCTGCACTCCAAACTCTGACATTGTCCTAACACTTTTTTGATGGGCATTTCAGGGGAGTGGGGGTGCTGTCATTTAGTGGAGAGAAGCCAGGAATACAGCTAAACATCATACAATGCACAGGACCAACCGCACAGAGAAAGCGTGTGGCTAACGTGCACACACATTGATAGGAATCAATGCTCTAGAGAACAAAACCGCAAGCAAGAGTCCAGTGAGGGTATTCGCTAGGAGCTACTTCAAGGTAAGAGTGGCCTAGCAGGCTAGAAAATGAGTAAACTAGAATATCTCTGGAGGGGAGGAACACAGCAGATTCATAATGAACACTTCTAGAGATGGGTGAGAGGAACTCACGAGCTATACAGCAATAGTAGGCTTAAGTATGAAAAAGTAGGCTTACTTACTACCAAAGTCACTCTAACGTATCAGCCTAACCCCTTTTCTACAAAACATTTATAACGGCCTAAGTGTTATCTTATTTTGCACTTTATGTTTCTTCTCCTCTAGAGTAAGTTTCCCGCGATCTCGGATTTGCTCTCCCCGCATAAACTTAACTGATAAAACCCAAAACCCTCTACCAATTTGGCAAGCGAACAAGTTCAGGCTTATTTACGGTTTCCTGGTAGGAAAAGAGCCAATCAAGGCAGCAATCTCTTAGGCGTGTGGGGGGCATGCGGAGGGGTGGGGATAGGGTCGCAATCCCACGCTGTTGAGCGGAACGCTGGGTCAGAAATTCAAAAGTGCCACAGTAGAGAGGAGAGAAAAAAATAAAAGGAATCGGGGCGGAGCGTTCCATTGAGAGGCGCGGGTGCTAAGTAGAGCACAAAGTATACAGCTTGGGATCGGACGCCAACGCAGAGTTATGGTTCCCAAATTTTCCCAGAGGTGTCAAACAGATTAGGAAGGTGGAACAATACAGACCGGAAGGAAGCCGCGGGCCAAACAACTGGCAGCAAGTTTCGGGAACGCCTCTTTTGGCGGGAGGGGTAGTGGGCGGGGCGACGCACGGTTCGGCCCATACCATTCCGGCTAGACGGGGGTGTGCGCCGAACTCGGCCAACTGACAGTTGGGAAGAGGCTCGAGTTAAGTGTATGCCAAAAGGGAAAGCAAGTTCAGGTCCAAGCCCCAGCAAGAGGATCAAGGAACATTTTAGGGTTCACAATGTCTCAGGTTGCATGGGGGTAGGTTGTACTACTTTGGAGACAGACAGGGGGAACCGGACCGGGACACGCGCAGGGCCACAGCCGGTTTTAATCTCACCAGAGCCATTGGGTCCAATGATGGCGGTGAACCTCTGAAATGGTCCGATAATCTGTCGACCCTTGTACGATTTAAAGTTCTCGATCTCAATCAGTTTCAGGAAACCCATGACAGCGGCGCTGGCGTAAGAAAGGCCGCGCCTTACTCTAGAGAACCGAGGTTAGCCCGCGCGGGAAATAGCGCAGTGCAAGCCGGGTGTACAGGAAGCCTCGCGATAATAAGTCCAAGCCAATCATGATTTCCTGTTTCCGGGGCCAGAAGCGGTCACTTCCGCCTGAAATAGCGCTTTTGTTGATTAGTTGCCGGCTGGAGCACGCGCTGGGCGCTTAGGCCCCGCCCCCCTTTGTAGTTACCTGGCAACTGTTGAAGCGGCCGCCAACTACGTCCGGGAAGCGTTAGTGCTCTGGTCACTTCGGGGGGGAAAAATCAGAGCAGGCAGGCGGGGTCTGAGCCTACGCTTGCTGGGAAAGAAGTCACTACAAAGTTCTGCCAGAGCGAGTGGGAGGCAGAAGCTCGTCTGGGGTTTGTAGCCAGCAAGCGGGGAGACGGGGAGAAGCGCTTCAGCCACGGATTCAGTCGAGAATGGGAAGGCGCCCTCGGAAGGGTGGGCAGTTTGGGATGGAAGAGGGATCAAAGGGAGGTCTTAGATGAGGTGAGCTTGGAGTGTGAGGACGATGAGAGTATCCCTAGACAACAGAGATACAAGTTGGGAAAGGCTGTGTTCTGAAATATTGCCCCTATCGCCTGCTTCTCTCTTATTTCTCCAAGCAGAACTTAAAGACTGCCGTTGTAAATCCAAGAGTCAACTTGGGCCCAATCCATTTATGAGCTTCAAAACTGGAATTCTGTACTGAGAAAGGTATCTTGTGTGAACACTAGGAGTCCGGGTCCTTAAGCCAGTGCTCCAGCTCTGTCCTTTTCCCTCCCTATTACATCAAGTTTCCCCCATTTCCACCGCTTCCCCCTCTCTCTCCCTCCCCCTCTCTCTCCTCCCTCTTTCTCTCCTTCCTCTCCCCTCCTCCCTCTCTCTCTCTCTCTCCTTCCTCTCTCCTTCCTCTCTCTCCCTCTCCCCTCCCCCTCTCTCTCCTTCCTCTCCCCCCATCTCTCCTTTATACCTTGCCCTTCTCCATTTCTTTTCCAGCCCCTTTTCTTCATCCTTTCATTCCCCTTCTATCACCTTATAGGCATTTTCTTAGCAGCCCAGGATTTCTACTGAATCATCCCCCGGGGTTAGTGCCATTTTCAGTTAGATCTGGAAAGAGTTTGTTGGTTTCCACAGCTATTCCTGGGTATCTTCTCTTACTTTTTAATTTTTCAAGAGTTTCTCCGTCTAGCTCTGACTGACCTGGAACTCTGTAGACCAGGCTGGCCTCAAACTCAGTGATCCACCTGCCTCTGCTTCCCAAGTGCTGGGATCAAAAGTGTGTGCCACCACTGCTTTTTAACTGTGTGCAAGTGCAAGCATGATCAAATGTGTGCACAAGCCACAGACACAAGGCATCAGATCCCTTGGAGCTGGAGTTACAGGTAGTGGTGAACCACCTAACATGAGTACTGAAAAAACTCTGAAAGAACTGGAAGTATTCTTAACCACCATGCCATCTCTCTAGTCCTATTCCTGTAACTATTTTTTAAATAATGTCTAAAAGCTGGGAAGAATCCTAAAGAGTCTAGGAAGGTGAGAAAGCTCAGTTGATAGAATCTGATATGGAAGCCAGAATGAAGCTCTTTTGGGAAAACAGTCACATGAGGGAATAAAATCATCAGAGGCCAGAAATCTCACATACATTTTTAAAAGTTACTATTTAATTTTCAAAGATTAAATGCAGCTTGGGAGAAGATTAAATAGGAACCCTATCTCTAAATATATAAAAAAAATCCAGTTTCAAATGGATTCAAAAGAAATGATAAAGGCAAAACTTTAGGAATTGTAGAATATATAGGAGAGTATTTATAAATTTAGAATATGGAGAGGTTGTTTGTTTTACTGTTTGTTGTAGTTTGGTTGGTTTGGTTTTAATATTTTTCTTCTTTTTTTGGGGGGGGGAGCAGTGTCTCTGCATTGTCCTAACTGCCCTAGAACACACTCTGTAGACCAGACTGGCCTCAAACTCAAGAGATTTACCTGCTTCTGCCTCCCAAGTGCTGGGATTAAAGGCGTGCACCACCACACTTGGCCTTTTTTTTTTATATATATACTTTCATATATGTACCAATGAATATGGATTATAGCCACCCTTATATCAACATCTGTCCTCTAAATACCCATCATATCCCATACATTTTTGTAATTCAGATTCCAATTGGTCCTACCCACATGTGCATAGTATGTACCTGCAAGAAAATTGACAATTCCTCAGCAGGTATCAACTTCTAATAGCTCTTCAACTGGAATGGAGCCTCATGAGCTCCTCACCCATCCATGCTGGAAGGTTCACTGGCTTCCTCTTTTACAGGTCTTGTACAGGTCTCTTGCAGGTGACCACAGCTGCTGTGAATTCACGAGTGCATGGCTCTGTCATATCTAAAAGGCAGCATTTCCCAGTACTGCTCTCCATCCTCCAGCTCTTTACATTCTGTCCACTCCTTGTAATGTAACGGCCCCTGAACTTTGGAGTAGTGGTAATACACATCTCATTTAGGGCTAAGCACTCAATAGTCACTTATTCTCAACAGTTTGAGCGTTGTGAGTTTCTGCATAAACTTGCCTAGAGCAAAAAGAAGCTCCTTGGAGAGTAGCACTAAACTATAAATATAAATAACAGATATTTAGAAGACAGGTTGATAGAAATGACCATTTAGAAAAACAGAACTAGTAGGTTCCCCCTAGGGTCTATGATCTGCCCAAACATGGATGTTTGACCAGATTTATAGTAGCAGGCATGAATTCCCTTTTGTGGAGCAGAACCAGGTCTCACACCCTATAATAGTCATGCCATTATTACACCAATGGGCACATCTTACCTGGAAGGTTGGTATTATAGCATGCAGGGTCCACTGCTGGGTAAGATGTCTTTTCTACCCTAGTGGCTTGGCTAGCACCTGGAACTCTGAAAGCTAGTCAGCATGGAGGAAATTGCCTTGTCAGTCTCAGATTTCTCTATTCTCAGCAGCTAAGTGTGTGATGCCTTTAGCACTAGGCTCTTAGCATCTAATGATGGTGAACAACCAAGAGAAAACAGCAGTAGCCTATGTGTTTGGCTCCTCTGGGAGCCTCCCTTACCAATAACTTGGCATTGAGATTTTTATTTAATAACTCATTTCTTCTGTGAACACCCATGATTTTTTTTTTAAAACATGATGGCCTGTAACTTACTATTTAGTCCAAATTGGCCTCCAATTTTTAAGTCCTCCTACCTCAGCCTCCCAACTGCTGGGATTATGGGTTTGAGCCATTATACCTTACAAGAAATTTCTTCGATGACTAGAAACACTTCTTTCAAAGAAACAGATGGGCACATATGACTAAATTTAAGTTTACCAAAATTCACCATAAGGATGTGAAATGAGGGCTAGAAGAGGGCTCAGTGGATAGGAACACTTACTGGGCCTGAGCACACACTTAATCCCAGCACTGGAGGCACATGCAGTCAAATCTGGGTTCAAGGCTAGCCTGGTCTACAGAGAAAGTTCTAGGACTACAGACAGAAACCCTGTCTTGGAAAAAAAGAAATAAAAATGTTTAAGGAGATTTACCCTAATTTGAATGCTACATAAAATATGTATGTATTGAAACAAAGTACCCAACAGATATGTATAACTTTTATAATATATCTGTGAAAAGTAAACATTTTGTATACAAAACATCCCTAAAATGAACACAAGATGAGTAGGCATTACACAAAGCAATAAACAAAACGGTTGACCACATGAAAAGGTGTGAGACCTCATTAACAATAAAAATTCTATTGAAGTTAGTAATTATGGACTGATAAGATGGCTTATCAGGTAAAGGCATTTGCAGCCAGGCCTGACTTGAGTTTGATTTCTGGATTCCACATAGTGGAAGGAGAAAGCTAACTCTTGCAAGTTATCCTAAGACCTCCACAAGTATGCTGCCGTGTAAGTGCATATGGGCGCACACGCACAGGTTACCACCACTGTTTTAGGGGTTTTTATTATGTGAGTGTGTGTGTGTGTGTAGCAGTCAGAGAACTTACAAGGGTCAGTTCTCTTTCACCCTGTGGAACAAAGGTTCTCTCCTTCCATCATGTGCATCCAAGGGATGGAACTCACCAGGCCTGGTGGCAAGCACCTTTCCCCACTAAGCCATCTCCCTGACCCCTGTGTGATTTGAATATTGTATTTTATTTCACCCCCTTGTATCTCACCTGACTATTCAGTAGTTACAGAGGGCTGGTGGCTATAGATAAGCTAAGTTCATCTTGCAATAAATACTGGCTGAGAAGCTATATTAGTTTCATATTATAAGAAAAAACCCCAAAGTTAATAGACCAATTAAAAACTTATTTTTATACAGCTCTGGAAAGCAGAATACCAAAATGGGTCTCAGTGGACTCGGGATCTGAACTTGGGTTCCTCAGGCTTGCTAGCAAGCACTTACCCACTGAGCCATTCATTACCCCAGCCCTGGAAACATGCTTTACCACAGCCTTCACCTCATTCTTGTGTGTGTGTGTGTGTGTGTGTGTGTGTGTGTGTGTGTGTGTGTGTGTGTGTGTTTAGGTGTGAGTCTAAGTTTTAATGATGACCCATTTCTCCAGTCCACCACCTTCTTTAAAAGAGCCCTACTTCAGCCGAGCGGTGGTGGCTCACCCCTTTAATCCCAGTACTTGGGAGGCAGAGGCAGGCGGATTTCTGAGTTCGAGGCCAGCCTGGTCTACAAAGTGAGTTCCAGGACAGCCAGGGCTACACAGAGAAACCCTGTCTCGAAAAACAAACAAACAAACAAACAAGAAAGAGCCCTACTTCAAGCCACTCTCTATCTTTTTGGTTAAGTGTTCTCCACATTGGCCTTGTAGCTTCCTCTACATTGTTTCCTATTGCCCATTCACCACACAAACAAGCAGCTTTCTTTTCTGAACTACTATTTCCCCTTTATTTTATTACTTATTATCTAGTAAGATAATCAGTCCCATATGCATATGCGTTCATATTTTGGGAAGCCCAGTTTTGACATGTTGTGGGGGGCAGCTTACAAACATAAACCTTATATTTCTCTAGTCTTACCTCCTTGAAATCCTCCACTTATCTCTCATTACATTGAAATTCAAACTCATACCAGGGTCTTTTTTGGAGACGGTTTAAAAACAAACTTTTTATTACATTTATTTAGTGGGGGCATGGGGCATGGGTATGTATATGTGGAGGTCAGAGGACAACTTGTAGGAGTTGGTTCTCTTTCTACCATGTGGGATCAGGGAACAAACTCAGATCATCAGGCTTGTTAACAAGTACCTTTACCCACTGAGCCATTTCACCTGCCCTTGACACCCTTTTCTTGAGACTGGTTCTTACTCTGTAGTTGAAGAGGACCTTGAACTTCTGATCTTCCTGCCTCCACCTCCACCTCCCCCAAGTACTGAGATTATAGGCATACACTACTCAGTCAAGGTTTCCATGGTACTGTGGATTACACCCAGGGCTTCATGTATGTTAGCAAGCACTCTACCACACTCCAGGCCCATTACTATAGGCTTCTAAGAGCCAGTCCTTACACACCTTTTCCATTTGTCTCATGCCACTATCTCTTGGTTATAGTACTCCAGGCACACTGGCCTCTCTTGACATTCTCCACTTCTTTCTATAGCTATAACTTCCACTAACCATTTTGTAGCTGAAATAGTTGACATAAACAAGGAACAATATATATATAGCCCATATATAGGTTTGGAAGCCTGATAAAATAGAGACCAACGAACTAACTCCCCAAGTTAAGATAGGTGTGGTTGTAATCTTAGTCCTTAAAGGCTGGTAAAGTATTACAACTTCAAACAACCCTGGGTGATACAGTGAAATCCTGTTAGAAAAAAACACTCAATATATAGAAAGTATTGGTCCCACTGGAGTGTCCTGTCTCTTTTCAAACTACTCCCCACAATGCAAAATCTATTGTTCTTTCTGTAATATTTATCTACTATATACATGAGGATCCATGAATAACATTTTTAAAGTTTTCTGGTCTTTTAAACACTTGGAAGACATTTACTTTAAAGTTGCTTATGAAGATTTTGATTTTGATTTTCTTTGTTCTTTGTGTTTTGGTCATCGTCACCCTGTTTCCAACCCTTCTCAGACCCAGCCCCCTTTCCCTGCCCACCTAACTTTCTATGCTCTTTATTTTTTTCACCCATCAAGTCTAATTTGTGCTATAAACATATTATTTGATTTGTGGCCTTCTACTAGAACCTGGTCAACTCAAGAGTGGGCTTGCACTGGGCGTGGTGGCGCACGCCTTTAATCCCAGCACTCGGGAGGCAGAGGCAGGCAGATTTCTGAGTTTGAGGCCAGCCTGGTCTACAAAGTGAGTTCCAGGACAGCCAGGGCTATACAAAGAAACTCTGTCTCGAAAAAAAACAAACAAAAAAAAGAGTGGGCTTGCAGAGCCTGGTACACACCTTTGATCCAGGCAAAGGAGGCAAAGGCAGGCAAACTCTGAATTCATTGCCAGCCTTCTGGTCTACAGAACAAGTGCCAGGACATCAGGGCTACACAGAGAAACCTTGTCTTAAAGAAAGAAAGAAACAAACAAAAAATAAATAGAGTGGGTTCTCCCCTCCCAGCAGCTGTCCATTGCCAACAGCTCTTTCACTAGGGGTGGGAGCTCATAACCCCTTCCTTTTTGCATGCTGGGATACAGTCTGGCTCGAGCTTACACAGGTTTATGCATGCTAACAAAATCTCTGTGAATTCAGACATGCAGCTTCCCCTGGTATGTGCAGAGGACACTATTTTTCTGTATTCATCCACCACCCCTGACTCTTAAGTCTTTCCACCCCTTGTACAATGATTACTGAGACTTGAAGAGGGGATGTGATATAGAGGCCCCATTTAGGGGTGAGCATTCTGCAGTCTGTTATTCTCTGCTTACAAACACTTTAACTTAAGAAGTGCAATAGTGAGACTTGCTTTCAGAAAGATCCCCATGGTAGCCAGAGCAGAGAGATTTTTAACATGGATGAACAATGGCCATCAGGGATTCTGGGAATATTGTCTGACATGAGAACGAAGCTTGACATAGTGTGATGACAGCAGAGATTGAAGACACAGATAATGAAACACCATAAAGTAAAATCAAGATATAAAACATCAGAAAGTAAAACCAGGATCATAGCTAGTGAGATGTTATAAGAGAAAAAGAAATGAGTATGGTATAGTCAAGGACAATGTCAGCATTAAAGAGTCATTCTACCTCTCGTTGCTCCAGATGTATAAAGTAGACGTTGTACCAGATCCCAAGGAGCAGGCAGCCATTGAGGCTAGAAGAAATCGTGAAAAGGAACGCCAAAGCCGATTCTTCAATGTGCGGAACCGAGTCATGGGGGTGAGTGGGTAATGGGTAACTTTACAAGACTAGTATTACTTGCCCCTTATGTCTTGAAAGGAATGTAGCAGTGCATTATAGCCCTTCTAGACTTAAGCATGCCCTAGGACTGGAAAGGCAGGAGCTGGGGGACCAACCTCATATGCCTGGACAGGGCTTAGGAAGAGAGGCAGGACTATGAAGAGAGAGATGATGGGGTGACAGCTGGCTCTCCTCTGGTCAGTTCTTGGACTATAGCTGGTTCTCAAGAAACAATGTGGAGCCATAATAGGGTGTAAAGTGCCTAGCAAACACAGAGGTGGATGTTCACAGTCAGCTATTAGATGGAACACAGGGTTCCCAAGGGAGGAGCTAGAGAAAGTACCCAAAGAGCTGAAGGGGTCTCCACCTCTATAGGTGGAAGAACAATATGAACTAACTAGTACCCCCAGAGCTCATGTCTCTAGCTGCATATGTAGCAGAAGATGGCCTAATTGGCCAGCATTGGGAAGAGAGGCCCCTTGGTCATGCAAACTTTATATGCTCCAGTACAGGGGAACGCCAGGGCCAAGATGTGGGAGTGGGTGGGTAGGGGAGCAGGGCAGGGGATGAGGGAGGGTTTAGGGGACTTTCGGGATAACATTTGAAATGTGAATGAAGAAAAATATCTAATAAAAATTGGGAAAAAAAGAAAATTTGATACTACATAAACCTAGGGTATTTCTGCAAGGCTAAATATCACATTATATATTAGTTGCTTTTCTTATTACTGTGATAAAATACTTGACAAACACAGGGAAGGGAGGGTTTGCTCTGGCTCAGTTTAAGCATATAGTCCATTATTGGAGGAAAAGGGCTAGAGGTGGCTGGTCAATTTGCACCCACAGTTAGCAAGCAGAGATCAGCTCACTTTCTCCTTTTTATTCAGTCCAGGACACTAGTCCATGGTATGGTACTGCCCACAGTTAGGGCAGGTTTGCCTACTTAAAATAGACATGTCCAGAGGTTTCTCTCCTAAATGATTCTGGATGCTGCCAAGTCGACAATATTTTATATATCTTTTTATTTATTTGGGAGGAGCATATGGGACCACAGTGCATGCATATATGACTATATAGGGCAAAAGATAGCTTCCATCTACCATGTGGCTCTCTGGTACCCTACTTGGTTGTCAGGCCTGAACTTTACCCAAGAAACCATCTTACCAGACCATGTTGTCAATATTAACCTTCACAACTGTGAACCAAAGTGAGGGATAGGGACTGATGGGATGTTTCTTTTTCACTAAACTGTATGTCCTATCATACAATTTTGAAATATTTTCAGTGAATTATAATGAAAAGGAAAATATTGATAGCTTTAAGAAACAAACAGTTGCCAGGCAGTGGTGGCGCATGCCTTTAATCCCAGCACTTGGGAGTTAGAGGCAGGCGGATCTCTGAGTTTGAGGCCAGCCTGGTCTACAGAGTAAGTTCCAGAACAGCCAGGGCTACACAGAAAAACCCTGTCTTGAAAAACCAAAAGAGAGAGAGAGAGAGAGAGAGAGAGAGAGAGAGAGAGAGAGAAAAGAAAAAAAGAAACAAACAATTGCTGAGTGGGTGGGTAGAAAAAGGATCTAGGAAAGATACCATACTTGTGTTCAAAGCTAAATCTGGTATTATATATGAGATAGCTTATGGTACATAACCTATCTTTTCCTCCTCTGGAAAATGAGACCTAATAAAGCACTGAGATATCAACTTTGAAAAAAAATCAGAGCTTATTACCTGACCATGAGCAAACTGAAGTTTGAGTAGTCTGAGATTCTGGTTGCAAGAATTTCCTCGGGACCTACCTTGGACCAAACATTATGGTAGACAGTGGGGAATACAGTGATAGCTAAGGCCTAGCTTCTCCCCAAACAGCTCACAGCCTAGTGGAGGAGATAATAGAGAGGCTAACGTCAATACAATATGGCCAGTGGACCCTAGATTATGAGGGTAGAAACTTCCTGAGCAAGTCTTGAAGGGTAAACTAAAGTATGGTAAAGGGTGGAAGGAAAGACTGTTCCAAGGGGAGGAACCAGTTGGAACAAAGGCTGTGGGTTTGAAACAGCTTAATATGTGCAGAGAACTAGAAGTACAGTTCCTTACACTACTGTGAGAGGAGGCAGGGGAAGGGGAACAAAGAGATAAAGGCAGAGAAGCAGTGGGTAGACCACAGAGGTTTACAGGCTTCATTCAGGGGTTAGAACTATCCAGTAGGCCCTGAAGAATCACAGGATGATTCTGAAGAGGGTAATTCCTAAACAGCATCCTTTAGGGCATTCAGTGTACATGTTCAGACCCTAGTCTAACTTAGCTCCTTTCTTTGAGATGCAGGTGGATGTGGAAGCCCTCAATTACCAGGTGGAGGAACGAAAATTTCGGGAGGCAATAGAGCGAAGCAAAGATATGGCTTATGGTAAATACTCAAGGCTGGGGCAAAACCAGAAAGAGTGACCTGAAGTTGGGCAATTCTGCCTCAGAATAGAGCCTGAGGCTCTGAGGGGTGATAAAACATACCAGATGACCTTGGGAAGAGGCTTGGGAGCAGAGGTTGACTGGGCTCTGTTCTAGGTGACTTCATGTCTCTGTCAATCACTCTTAGGTACCAAGCTTGTGCACTATGATCTGGTAGCACAGATGCTAGAGAAAGAAGAGGCAGAACGAGCATACCGGCTGTCCAAGAGAGTACAGGATTTTCGGGAGCAAAGGCAGCAGCAATACAAGAATGGACATGAATTTGACTTCTGGGATCAAGACCAATTCCAGGAGTTTCAGGTCCCTTATTATGAGAATGATGCATACTTTGGCCCAGCCAGCATGCAGTACTTTCTTGGAGAGGACCTAGACAGGGCCTCACACCTGAGAATGCAGCAGGAACAGATGAGATACAACCTGGAAAAACAGCTACAGGAGCAACAGACAGCCAGGGAAGAGGAGGCTCGAGCAGGTAAGTAGCCCAGCAGGGAGGTCATCCAGTCTGGATACAGCGCTGTGTGAGAAGGTCCTTTACCCATACAGCTGAAGGAGAAAGGGCAGTCTGTACAAGCCCTAACTTCCCGGACTTCTTACTTGGCACTTCCCTGAGGGAAGCATTTTACAGTTCTACTTACTTTCTGCTTTGGGCAAATGAATGTTCCTCTCTATAATTGAGTTTGTCTTCTTTTCTTCATTTCATGAAACAGGGTCTTGCTGTTTATATTCAACCTAGTCTGGGCTGGAACTCAGCAATCCTTCTTCCTCAGCCTCTAGAATACTGGGGTTTCAGGCATATGCCATCTTGACAGCTCAGTTTCTTCATTTTAAAATAATAATCTATATCACATAGAATAGCAACTATTCTTATGATACAGTCTGGCCATATCATTCTTTTACACTAGAGAAAACCTTTCCAGGGCAAGGGCCATGTCTTTCTACTCATTTTGCCTTCCAATCACCAGTGTCTCACAGGACCTAAGAACAAAGAAGCCAGTGTGTGGCTTGAAGGGGGGAAATTTAGTAGCTTTGCTTATGCTGTGGCCATGACTGGCATGCCATTTTCTTCTTGATCTCTGTACTTTGACTTTTGTTGTTGTTGTTGGTGGTGGTGGTGGATGTGGTGGTGGTCGTTGTCGTCGTCGTCGTCTTCTTCTTCTTCTTCTTCTTCTTCTTCTTCTTCTTCTTCTTCTTCTTCTTCTTCTTCTTCTTCTTCTTCTTTCTCCTCCTCCTTCTCCCCTCCCCCTCCCCCCTCCTCCTCCTCCTTCTTCTCTTCAGTTTTGGTGCCGGGAATGAAATCTAGGACTTCCTATATGCTAAGCACAAACTCCTACCACTATGTGATTTCCTCAGCACCCAAAACCTTTAATATGCTTATATGGACCTCTGCCATTGGCCTTACCAAGTTGTAGTCTGATTATTGGATCTGTCTCCCGTACCAGAGGAGGTTTGGTGTGTGTGTGTGTGTGTGTGTGTGTGTGTGTGTGTGTGTGTGTGTGTAAGGTATTAAGATTGTTAACTTGCTATGTAACCAAGGATAACCTTGAAATTCTGATCTTCCTGCCTCTGTCTCCCAAGAGCTGGAATTATAGACATATACCATTACACTGGACTAGGCAGGGAGTTGTTTGGGATAGCATCTAATTCTGTGATATCCTTAGAACCCAAAAAATAACCTTAAGACTGAGACTTAATGAAATGATTATTTACTTAAGACCACACCACTGAATGGTGACATAGCTTCATTGTCACCCAATTTGCTATGCTTTGCCCACCCCTGACCCCAAGGAGTACTCCTTCCTTATCACTATAACTTTGGCATTCAAATATAAACACACAAAGTATGTTGAACAAATAACTACTGCATGAGTGGGCACTAGAATAGGCAAGTCCAATGCCCTGCCTGTATTTCTCTGTGTAGCTTTGCTCAGTGACCAACTGCGCCTAGCCGCGGACACACGGGCTGCTGAGCTGGCTAGGCTGGAGGAATCCTGTCGAGCAGCTATGAGGACTGCTATGGCCAATGCCAACAAAGCCCAGGTATGTCCTGAACCAGCCAGTGTACTAAGCCCATCCCAATTCCTGAACAAAGTCCTGGGGGACCTTAGTCCTGGGGACTCTTTCTCCTTATATCCCATTTCAGACCAGTGCAAGCATTCTCATCTACCCAAGCCTTCCCCTCTCTCCCTATCCCTAGATGTAGGGTGCTTTAAGAACAGGTATTGACCTTTCATCTCTGATCTCTCAGCATAAGGCCTTCCCAAATACAGAGAAATTCACTGGCTATTCTGTAGGTTCAGTAAAAATCCATGCTACGTCTTTCTCTTTTCTCTGGGATGAGTAGGGCTGTAGTTTTCTAATCCCTTCAAGTGAGTTTCCTGAGGCTGTGCCCCCAAATGTTTATATTTGGGGGGCCCTAATAGGCAGCCAAGCAAGCCCTGCAGAAGCGCCGTGAACAGCAGCAGCAACAGGAGGCCAACCTCACAGAGATCAAGAAACAAGTCACCAGTGACCTGCTGACTGAGAATCCTCAAGTTGCCCAAAGATCCAATGCTCCTCACCGGGTCCTGCCCTATTGTTGGAAGGGCATGACTGCAGAGCAAAGAGCTGCCATCAGGAAAACTCAAGAAACCCAACGACAAGAAAAAAAGGAACAGCGCCACGCCGAAAAGTTAGTGGAAGCTGAGTGGGGAAGCCAAAACAAACGGTTGGCTGAAGCAGCACTGGAGCTGGAAGAACAGGAGAGGCAACTGTGTGCAGAATTTCGAAGAGGACTGGGCTCCTTCAACAAGGAGCTAGCTAAGGAACAGCAAGCTCAGTGAGTTCTAGGGTGTAGCAATGGGGAGGAAGCCCAGGGGTAGGTGGGGAGGAATGGCAAGGGAGAGGGAAAACACATAACCTGAGGCCTTTGAATTTTCACAGGCAAAATTATCTGAATTCGGTCATCTACACCAATCAACCTACTGCGCACTATTACCTACAATTCAACACCAGCAGCCGCTGAGCTCGGGATGGTCACCTTCCTTCTCACAGGTGGCCAGGAGTAAAAAAATGCTACATATCATCATTTCTAATTTCTACCCAGTAGGAGGGAACTAAGGCCAAACCTCCACTGTCTACTCTAGGTAATAAAGTCGTTCGCTACACTCAACCATGTGTCGTAAGAGTACATAAAAGGTGTGAGATACCACCTCTCACCCTCCATACCGGAGCTCTCATGTATCCAACCTCAGAGCCTTTACTCTCTTCCCCATCTCAGTTCCCCTAGCACACAAGACTGCACACACCTTGGAGGTTTGAGAATTTATTAGGCACCGAGGGTGAGTGGAGCAGAGTTACAAAGTGGCTGTTAGCTTTCCTTCAAACTGAAAAGGAGCCGGTGTTTCTTCTGCCTTGGCCCTTTAAGGCTGCATTCGAATGGCCCCATCCAGCCGGATGACCTCTCCATTCAAGAATGGGTTCTCAATCACGGTCTGTACCAGATGAGCATATTCAGTGGGGTCACCTAGTCGGCTGGGGAAGGGTACCTGGCTGGCCAAGAAGTTTCGCACTTTCTCTGGAAGGGTGGTAAGCAGTGGGGTGGCAAACAAACCTAGACAAGAGTACCGGAATCAGAGGTTCAGTCTTCTTTTCATTTACTTGGTTCTTCCTCACTTTAGTGCTAAGCTGCTACATTTAGGGAGTGGACACCTTCTCTCATCTGCTTACAGGTCCCACCCAGTCCTAGTATGGCAAAAGGGTAAGAAAGAGAAATGTCTACCTGGAGCAATTGTTACCACACGGATGCCTATAGGAGCCAGATCTCGAGCAATGGGCAGTGTCATGCCCACTATGCCCCCTTTGGATGCAGAGTATGCAGCTTGTCCAACCTGGAAAAAGAGTGGAGAACATATGTGGGAGATACCCCAAAAGTCAGTCATTCAGCTAAGACCTTCCCTCCTCTATCCACATACCTGGCCCTCAAAGGCAGCCACACTGGCAGTATTAATGATAACTCCACGTTGGCCTCCCTGGTCTGGTTCATTCTGGCCCATCTCCCCAGCAACCAGGCGGATCACATTGAAAGTGCCTATAAGATTCACCTGGAGGATGGTAGAACCATGATGTAGGATCTAAGACAGAGGCTGCCTTTTGTTTCCTTACACGCTTTGGGAGTACCCACTGCCACACACCCCTTATCCTCCCCGTGGAGATCTGCCAAGGACTAACATTGATAACCCGCTGGAAGTCCTCCAAGGTATGGATCTTGTTCTTCTTTTGGTGGTATGTCTTAATGGCCACTGCAATACCTGCACAGTTGACAGCCACATCTATACGGCCAAACTTTTCTTTTGCTAGAGTCAAAGCTGCTTGTATCTCCTTCTCAGAGGTCACCTAGACAGGAAGAGATGAAGGAAAGGTATTTCTTTCCTACCACACACACACCACTAAACCTGGAGAGGAGAGCAGCCCCATACCTTGGGTGGGAACAGAACTGTGTGAGCAAAAGTGGGGGGGGGGCAAGAAAGAGTTGTAATAAAACAAATGAAGATGAAGGGGGAAATGGTGGGTACTATAGAAAAGTGTTGCAAAACATTTCCCAATCTGTATTGTCTTGATTCATATGCCTCTGGTTATTCTCGGTTGATACAGATTAGGGCACTATAAACACTGTTTTGTTTTTTTCTCTTTTGCAAGTACTGATGACTAAACCCAGGTGCCTCCCACATGCTAGGCAAGAACTCTGCCACCAAGCTGTACTCCAATACGATCAGTTCTGAAAATAACAGGAACATGACCTAGCTTTAAAAGAAAAATAATTCCTACCTGCTGAGTTGAAGTTTTTCAACTCTGTAAATGTAAAATGTCTGAGCAAGATATGCATTCCAACTGAACATATCTTCTCCAGGAAATCCTGGTGTGTCCAATCCTCTTAACCCCATAGCACTGAGCCCAGCTTTAGCTTTCTTACTGCAGGGCTCTCACAGTACTGAAGACTCCAGTCGAAAGCTAAAGGGAGATGAGTTCCCCCCCACTTCCGTTTATGTGTGTGTGTGTGTGTGTGTGTGTGTGTGTGTGTGCAAGAACGTTCCTGCCAGGGCACACGTGTGGAGGTCAGAGTTGGATCTTTCCTTATACCATGTGGTTCCCAGGGATCAAACTGGGGGTGTCATGGATGGCATCCTGTGCCTTTAACCACAAAGCCATCTGACCTACCCCAGACACCACTCTTTCGGAAGGAATCCCCCACGTTTCCACGTGCACATCCTAGGAGAGTCACAACTCACATTTGCTGGGGCAAATATGCAGCTTTCTCCTAACTTCTTGGCTTGGGCTTCACCCTCTGAGTTAGGTACATCCAGAAGTACAGCTGTGGCCCCTTGTCCCACCAGTCTTTTGGCCGTAGCTAGACCAAGGCCCGAGGCTCCTCCAGTTACTACTGCGACCAGGCCCTGTGAAGAGGTACAAAGTAAACTATTATCCAGACCACTCCCCACCTTTTCATTTGCCAATTCTAGAATTCTGAGAAGAAGTAGGGACTGGTCAGTGACCTAAATGTGCTGCTTCTTCTCAGCGACGAAACCTGGGGGCAGGGGGCGTGTCTCATCTCAGGAATGTTTTTTTCTGTGACCCCTCACATACAGATGAAGTTGAACATTGCTTGTTCACCGATTGAGCCCAACCACCGCAAAACCACGCGTGGATAAGCAGGACCCTTTTCTCCAAGCACCGATCTCTACTCTCTAGTTCCTGCCCGTTCAGTCCAAGCCTGCATAAAAACAAAGGTTAGAGGCACAGAGCAGTCTACCTTCACGCTCCGAACAGCCGCAGCCATCTTGCACAAGCCTCGCCACCAGAGGAGGGCTTTTAGTGCCTTTTGCACATGCGCTCGCTGATTGGCCGACGCAGAGCCGCCTACTAGGTGGAGCGGCTGTCGCGGGGGCGGGGAGCAGTCGCTGCGCAGAGGGGGTGGGGAAGATAGGTCCCGGACCTTGGAAAGGGAAAAGTTTTGATCCCAGGCTTAGGAACATATCATTTGTAGAAAAACCTAGAGGCACCAGCATGAAATCGTTACTCCTTCATCCTGCTCTCTAGCTGATCTTTTGGCAGACAGACAGCTCCACTGGAGAAAGACAGGGCGAAGAAACTGAGTCCCTTCAGAAACTGAACCTCTTTCTCAGGAAAGCTTTCAAGTGTAAATGAAACCGATTCCTATATAGTACCAGGTCCTGGGCATACACAGGGTGTAATACAAGGTCCATACTTCCAAAGAGAACACAGTTCATTTAGGAAAAGATAAAATTACAGGATAGACAACTAAAGAGGCATAGAAGCTGATTTTTTTTTCAGTGATGAAATCAAACCCCAAGGCCTTGCACCTGTTAAGCAAGTACTCTACTATAGAGTTACAAACAGCCCAACTACAGATTCCAGAATATATAGCTGAGAAGAAAAGAAGATTCTGAAATACAGACAGGCAGCAGAGAGATAAAAGTCGAAGCAAGGATAAAGAGAGGCCAGGCAGGATTAAACTTATATGCAGGGGCAGGGCATGTCACTAGGAGATAGAGATAGAAGGTGGGCCTTATGAAACATGTACTTCTGTAAAGCAAACTCAGAGCCAAGGACATCTCTAATCAGCTCATCCTTTGTTCCGTTTCTATGTTCAATGCCCAGATCACACAGTGTAGATTGAACCTCATCTAGAGATTGTTCTTAAAAACTCAGGTCTCAAGCCGGGCGTGGTGGCGCACGCCTTTAATCCCAGCACTTGGGAGGCAGATTTCTGAGTTCGAGGCCAGCCTGGTCTACAAAGTGAGCTCCAGGACAGCCAGGGCTACACAGAGAAACCCTGTCTCGAAAAACCACCACCACCACCACCAACAACAACAACAAAAAAAACTCAGGTCTCTGGTCATCCTAGAATACCTTTCAGTCAATAGTCAATTAGGAACTTGAGGGTGGATATTTAAACTGTCTTCCATCCATATTTTGTCTCAACTCAAAGTCTTCAGGTCCACAAATCTGAGCCTACACTTTCTGCCTATAAAACTGCATTATGTCCTTTCTATGTTAAGTATTTTCCCATCTACTTCCCTGTCAAGGAAATGTCTCTCAAGGACTCTTGGTTGTTAATAGCCAGCTTAAATATACTGATTTTCACTACTTTATCAAAGGATTTAGCACCAGATTAGAAGTCTTTATTTTTTAACCACCCCCAACTCTGTGTGTGTGTGTGTGTGTGTGTGTGTGTGTGTGTGTGTGCTGTGTAGGGTAAAAAGGGAAACTATGGGATTTGATTCTCTCCTTCCATCATGTGGGTTTTGGGAATCAAACACAGATCATTAGGCTTGGTGATAACACTTTTACCTACTGAGCCATCCTACCAGTCCCAGACCACAATCCAAGTGTCTATGTGAAGTTATCCCATCAACTTTGACCCTTGTGTTCTGGAGGCAGAAGCAGGATAACTATAGCAAATGTTGAAGCCATGCTGATCTACATAGCCAATCTTAGGCTAGTCAGGAGTAGACTACATGACGAGACCCTGTCTCAAAGGGGGGGGGGGGGGGGGAGGCAGTTCTTCCACTGGGACTGCATTCAAAAAGAAAAAAAAGCATTCTTCTCTGGCCTAATAAACTTACTACAGTCACAGTGGACTCTTTTGTGTTCATTTTTACATTTTAAAAATTACTTTATTTTCTTATATATTACATCCTGACCACAGTTTCCCCTTCTTCCTTCTGCCCTGACCTTTTCCATCTCCCCCACTGCCTCCCTCCCCATCCACTCCTCCTCCATTTCCCTTCAGAAGAGGGCAAGCCTCTCAGGGATATCAACCAAGCATGGACTGTCAAGTTGCAATAAGGTTAGGCACCTCCCTGAATATTAAGACTGGACAAGGCAACCCAGTAGGAGGACAGAGATCTCAAAAGCAGGCAAAAGTATCAGAAAAAAGCCCCCACTCCCACTGTTAGGAGTCCCACAAAACCACCAATGAAGTGGAAATTTCTGGTTCCTTTGGAGACTCAGTCATGTGATATGATGTTTTGCTAGGGCACACAGGTGAAAGGATGTTTTGCTGAAGCAGACACGTGAAAGGATGCATGATGCTTAGAAAGTATAGAGATATAACCCCGCAGACAGTGGGAGGCAGCTCTGGCTTTGGTTTGCCTTGCTCTGCCTTATAGTCTTTGCTGACTATGGATCAGCAACATTGTATTGCTGACCTTTGCCTGCTGACTTCATAGAGAGTAAATTGCCGAAGAATTCATGGTATACAAGTAGCTTCTTGCTGCTTCTGCAGAATCAGGCTGATTGGCATAGCCTTGTCATTTCTTTTGGATCCAGCTGCCTTTGCTAATTCATGAGCCCAGAAAACTGGACTGCCAGTGCTGATTTGTGTTGGTGTTTTGCTAGTGGACTGGACTGTTGACAGGGAAGATTGGAATCGCCCCAAAGAACTATTTCTTAACAGGTTCACAACCCTTGTTCCCCCTCTGATGACAGTTGGGTTAGGCACCAATCTAAAAGTACAGCAAAATATCATTAATCATTTAAATGACTTTTTTCCAGTCACAATTGGTTCTATCCTTGGTCTCTGGGCTATCTGCCCTCTGGTTTCTGGTCCTCCAGGCAGTTTCACAGGTGGTCTCCCTCTCATGTTCTCAGGCTGAACTAGTAATTGGTTAGCCACTGCCACAATTTCTGCACCACCTTTACCCCAGCACATCATGCTGGCAGGACAAATTGTAGGTTGAAGGTTTTGTAACTGGGTTGATGTCCTAAACCCTCCACTGGAAGTTTTGCCAGGTTGTAGGAGATGGCCAGTTCTGGCTCCTTATCCTGCATTGCTAGGAATCTTAGCTAGGGTCATCTTAATAGACTCCTAGAAGTTTACATTTAACTAGGTTTCTAGCTTGCCCCCCAAATTCCCTCTACCCCCAATTCTAGTTGTTTCTCCCAGTACTATCTCCCTCCATCCTCTCCCCACCTGATCCCTCCTGTTCCCATTGCCCCAGTCCACCTGCACTATCTATTCTAGCTTCCCTTCCCAGGGAAATAGAACCATGCTACCCTCTTGAGTTCTTGTTACTTAGCCTCTCTGGGTCTATGGATTGTAACATAATTATCCTTTCCTTTGTAGTTAATATCCACTTATAAGTAAGTACCTACAATGTTTGTCTTTCAGAGTCTGGGTTACCTCTCTCAGGATGATTTTTTTTTCCTAGTTCCATCCATTCGTCGGTATAATTATTTATTTAATTCCAAATGTTACCCCCTTCCTGGTCCCTCCTCCCAGAGTTCTTCACCCTATTCCCCCCTCTCCTTTGCCTCAGAGAGGGTATTCCCCGACTCTCCTACCCCCACCCCTACACCTCACCTGCCCTAGCATCCCCCTTCCCTGAGGCATCAAGTCTCTACAGGATTAGGCACATCCTCTCCCACTGAGGACCAACAAGGCAGCTCTCTGCTACATATATGCCAGGGATCACAGACCAGCCCATGTATGCTCTTTGGTTGGTGGCTCGGTCTCTGGGAGCTCCCAGGGGTCCAGTTAGTTGATACCATTGTTCTTCCTATGGGGTTGGCATCCTCTTCAGCTCTTTCAATCCTTCCCCTAACTCTTCTGTAGGGGTCCCTCTGACCTCAGTCCAATGGCTGGCTGTCAGTATCTAAATGTGTCACTCAGCTGTTGGTAGAGTACCTTCTGTTTCTATTTTGTGGAATAGTTTGAGGAGAGTTGGAATTAGGTCTTCTTTGAAAGTCTTATAGAACTCTGCACTAAACCCATCTGGTCCTGGGCTTTTTTTTTTTGGTTGGGAGACTATTGATGACTGCTTCTATTTCTTTGGGAGAAATGGGACTGTTTAGATTGTTGATCTGATCCTGGTTTAACTTTGGTACCTGGTATCTATCTAGGAAGTTGTCCATTTCATCCAGGTTTTCCAGTTTTGTTGAGTATAGCTGTACTGGCTCGGTTTGTGTCAACTTGACACACCTGGGGTTATCACAGAGAAAGGAGCTTCAGTTGGGGAAATGCCTCCATGAGATCTAGCTGTGAGGCATTTTCTCAATTAGTGATCAAGGGTGAAAGGCCCCTTGTGGGTGGGACCATCTCTGAGCTGGCAGTCTTGGGTTCTATAAGAGAGCAGGCTGAGCAAGCCAGGGGAAGCAAGCCGGTAAAGAACATCCCTCCATGGCCTCTGCATCAGCTCCTGCTTCCTGACCTGCTTGAGTTCCAGTCCTGACTTCCTTGGTGATGAACAGCAATGTGGAAGTGTAAGCCGAATAAACCCTTTCCTCCCCAACTTGCTTCTTGGTCATGATGTTTGTGCAGGAATAGAAACCTTGACTAAGACAATAGCCTTTTGTAGTAGGACCTGATGATGTTTTGGATTTCCTCAGGTTCTGTTGTTATGTCTCCTTTTTCATTTCTGATTTTGTTAATGAGGATACTGTCCCTGTGCCCTCTAGATAGTCTGGCTAAGGGTTTATCTATCTTGTTGATTTTCTCAAAGAACCAGCTCCTGGTTTGGTTGATTTTTTTGAATGGTTCTTTTTGTTTCAGGGCTATGTGTTTTCCTCTTAGGACTGCTTTCATTGTGTCCCATAAGTTTGGGTATGTTGTGGCTTCATTTTCATTAAACTCTAAAAAGTCTTTACTTATTTCTTTATTTCATCCTTGACCAAGAAATCATTGAGTAGAGTGTTGTTTAGTTTCCATGTGAATGTTGGCTTTCTATTATTTATGTTGTTTTAGGATATCAGCCTTAGTCCATGGTGGTCAGATAGGATGCATGTGATAATTTCAATATTTTTGTATCTGTGGAGGCCTGTTTTGTGACCAATTATATGGTCAATTTTGGAAGAGGTTCCATGTGGCCCTGAGAATAAGGTATATCCTTTGTTTTAGGATAAAATGTTCTATAGATATCTATTAAATCCATTTGTTTCATAACTTCTGTTAGTGTCCATGTGTCTCTGTTTAGTTTCTGTTTCCAGGATCTGTCCATTGGTGAGAGTAGGGTGTTGAAGTCTCCCACTATTATTGTGTGAGGTGCAATGTGTGCTTTGAGCTTTACTAAAGTATCTTTAATGAATGTGGCTGGCTGCCCTTGCATTCGGAGCATAGATATTCAGAATTGAGAGTTCATCTTGGCTGATTTTACCTTTGATGAGTATGAAGGGCCCCTACTTGTCTTTTTTTCTTTTAAAGATTTGTGCTTTTTTTTTTTTTAAAAAAAAGATGTATTTATTATATGTAAGTACACTGTAGCTGTCTTCAGACACTCCAGAAGAGGGCATCAGATTTCGTTACGGATGGTTGTGAGCCACCATATGGTTGCTGGGATTTGAACTCGGGACCTTTGGAAGAGCAGTCAGTGCTCTTAACCACTGAGCCATCTCGCCAGTCCCCTACTTGTCTTTTTTGATAACTTTGGGTTGAGAGTCAATTTTATTCGATATTAGAATGGCTACTCCAGCTTGTTTCTTCGGACCATTTGCTTGGAAAATTGGTTTCCAGCCTTTTACTCTAAGGTATTGCTGTCTTTTTCCTTGAGGTGGGTTTCCTGTAAGCGGTAAAATGTTGGGTCCTGTTTGTGTAGCCAGTCTATTAGTCTATGTCTTTTTATTGGGGAATTAAGTCCATTCATGTTAAGAGAAATTAAAGAAAAATAATTGTTGCTTCCTGTTATTTTTTATGTTAAAGTTGGGATTCTGTTCTTGAGGCTGTCTTCTTTTAGATTTCTTGAAGGATTACTTTCTTGCTTTTCTAGGGTGTAGTTTCCATCCTTGTGTAGGTGTTTTCCCATTATTATCCTTTGAAGGGCTGGATTCATGGAAAGATATTGTGTGAATTTGGTTTTATCATGGAATACTTTGGTTTATTCATCTATGGTAATTGAGGGGTTTGTTGGGTATAGTAGCCTGGGCTGGCATTTGTGTTCTCTTAGGGTCTGTATAACATGTGTCCAGGATCTTCTGGCTTTCATTGTCTCTGGTGAGAAGTCTGGTGTAATTCTAATAGGCCTGCCTTTATGTGTTACTTGACCTTTTTCCCTTACTGCTTTTAATATTCTATCTTTGTTTGGTGCATTTGTTGTTCTGATTATTATATGTCAGGAGGAATTTCTTTTCTGGTTCAGTCTATTTGGAGTTCTGTAGGCTTCTTATATGTTCATGGGTATCTCTTTCTTTAGGTTTGGGAAGTTTTCTTCTATTATTTTGTTGAAGATAATTGCCGGCCCTTTAAGTTGAAAATCTTCATTCTCATCTACTCCTATTATCCATAGGTTTGGTCTTCTCATTGTGTCCTGGATTTCCTGGATGTTTTGAGTTAGGATCTTTTTGCATTTTGCATTTTCTTTGATTGTTGTGCCCATGTTCTCTATAAAATCTATCAGCATCCTGAGATATGATTTTAAATCTGAGTCTTGCTTTTCAGGTGTGTTGGGGTATCCAGGACTGGCTGACATGGGAGTGCTAGGTTCTGACGATGGTGAGTGGTCTTGGTTTCTGTTATTAAGATTCTTATGTTTGCCTTTCACCATCTGGCAATCTCTGGAGTTAGTTTTTATAGTTGTCTCTGGTTGGAGCTTGTTTCTCCTGTGATTCTGTTAGCCTCTGTCAGCAGTCCTGGGAGTCTAGCTCTCTCCTGAGTCTCAGTGGTCAGAGTAGTCTCTGCAGACAAGCTCTCCTCTTGCAGGGAAGGTGCACAGAGGTCTGGTGTTCAGACCTGCCTCTTGGCTAAAGATGAAGGCCCGATACAGGGTCTGTCCCAGAAGCTGTGTCGCTTCTGCAGTTTGCACTCTCACCTGAGCAGACTAGTCTCTGAGGGACCTTGAACCCAAGATGGCTCCCTCATGAGTTCTGGCAGGCAAAGCCCTCCAGGGCAGACACCTCTCCTGGGAGTGGGGGGAAGGTGACCCGATGTCTAGAGCCCGAAACTGGGTCTGTCCCAGAAGCTGTGTAACTTCTGCAGTCTGCTCACTCACCCTTTGCCATCTCCAAGCTGACCTGCGCAGATCCCTCAATCTCTGAGGGATCCGGAACCCAATTTCTGGGACTTTCTAGAAGTTCCCTCTGCTCCTCCAACCCATACAGCTGCATATTTTAATTCATCTTCCTGGCCCTCTGGGCTTCTCTCCTGTCTCCCCCATACCTCATCCTGCCTCCCTTTTCTCCACCCTCTCCCCTCTTCACCCAGGTCCCTCTGCCTACCGAGATTATTTTGTTCCCCTTTCTCAGTGGGATTTGAAACATCCCCACTTGGACCTTCCTTCATGTTAACCTTGATACAGTCTGTGAGTTGTATCATGGCTATTCTGTACTTTTTGACTAATATCCACTCATCAGTGAATACATAGCATACATGTCCTTTTGGGTCTGGGTTACCTTGCTCAGGATGATATTTTCTAGTTCCATCCATTTGCCTACAAAATTCATGATGGTGGTGTGCTACAGTTTCTTGCCACTTCCACGGACAGGAGATGATTGGCAGAGTGATATCAGCTGAGACAGACGCATGAGCTGAGGCAAGACCTGTAGAGGAAATATGATGTTTGGAGGGAGTATAAAAGAACTCAATGGACAGTGATAGAAGTTGGGAGCTTGGCTTGCTGGTACAGCTTGTTGGTCTCAAGTTTTCACTGATCTTTGATTTGTTGAGAGAGGCACAGCCAAGGACTTCTCCCGACATCCCTCTGGGTCCCTCTGAGGCTGAGGTCTGGCTGTCTCTGCTAGGTAGTGCCACCGCTGCTGATTCATGTTTGCTATCCCTACTCTACTGAACTGGACTGCTGGTATATCCATGAAGTGTTTGCAAGTGGATTGAGCTGCCACTGCTGAGTCCTGTGAACTGAACTGCTGACTTACTGACAATGCAGATAGGATTTGCTCCAAAGAACCATTTCTAAAGAAGTCCATTCCCCTTATAACCTTTCTTTTCCAGTATCTCTGGCAGGTGGTGGGCTAGAAGTGAGGTTAAAGGGTTTAAGAACCATCATTAAAAGTAGGCTTTGAAAAAATTAACGTTACAGAAGTTGAACATTTTTAAGTGCTTCTTGGCCATTCAAGATTCCTCTGTACCCCATTTTTAAACTGGGTAATTTGGTTTTTTGGAGTCTAACCTCTTGAGTTCTTTATATGTTTTGGATATTAGCCCTCTATCAGATGTAGGGTTAGTGAAGATCTTTTCCCATTCATCACAGACATGGAAAGAGCAATTCTCAACTTCATATGGAAAAATAGAGAACCAGGATAGCAAAAACAATTCTCAACAATAAAAGAACTTCTAGTGGAATCACCATCCCTGACCTCAAGAGTAATAGTGATTTAAAAAAAAAAAACACATGGTATTGGTACAGAGACAGACAGGTTGATCAATGGAATAGAATTGAAGACTCAGAAATAAACCCATACACCTATGGACAACTCATACACAAGTCCAAGTGGATTAAGGGGACATGAAACCAGATACACTGAATCTAATACAAGAGAAAGTAAGAAATAACCTTGAATGCATTGGCACAGGGAAAACTTCCTGAACAAAACACCAGTGACTCAGGCTCTAAGATCAACAATTGACGAATGGAACCTCTATAAGGCAAAGGACAATGCCAATAGGAAAAAATGACAACCTATAGACAGAGAAAAGATGTCATTGTGTAAATGTTGAGAGACATCTAGGTTGTTTGCAGTTTCTGGCTATTATGAGTAAAGCTGTTTTGTATATAGTTGAGCATGTGTCTTTTGGAGTGATATAGCTGGGTCTTGAGGTAGATTGATTCCTAATGTTCTGAGGAACTGCCAGACTGATTTCCAGAGTGGTTGTACCAGTTTGCCCTCCCGCCAGCTCTGGAGGAATGTTCCACTTGCTCCACATCCTGGCCAGCATGTGCTGCAGCTTGAGGTTTTGGTCTTAGCCATTCTGATGGGTATAAGGTGGAATCTCAGGGTTGTTTGGATTTATATTTTCCTGACATCTAAGGTTGCTGAACAGTTCTTCAAGTGCTTCTTGGCCATTAGCGATTCCTCTGTTGAGAATTTTGTTTTGATCTCTATCCCATGTTTTAATTGGGTTATTTGCTTTGTTTATGTCTAGTTTCTTGAGCTCTTTATATATTTTGGAAATTAGCCCTCTGTTAGATGTGGGGTTGGAGAAAATATTTTCCCATTCTATGGGCTTTGTTTTTTTCATTTTACCTGTTCCTGCATGGGTTTTTTCTTCTTTTTTCTCTTTCTTCCTCCTTCCTTCCTTCCTTCCTTCCTTCCTTCCTTCCTTCCTTCCCATACAGAATTAGGCAAAATAGTACCTCACAGAGGGGCCCTTTCTGACCACACAAGTTATAGCCACATCACCACTATACTACTGCATACTTGAATTCCCTTCATAGCATTTAGAGATCCATCTACTTCCTCTAGATAGGGAGATATTGTTTTGTTTTTGAGACAGGTCCTCTCACTCTGTAGTTCAGGCTGTCCTGCAACTCACTACATAAACCAGGCTGGTCTAAACTTTACAGTAATCTTCAATCCTCCTACCTCAAACTGCTGAGTGCTGTAATTATGGGTATAAGCCACTATACCTAGCTTTAAAAAATTAACTAAGCAGAGCTGTGCATGCCTTTAATCCCAATACTCAGAGGCAGGCAGATCTGTGAGTTCAAGGTCAGCTTGATATACTACAGAATGAGTTCCAGAACAGCCAAGGTTGCACAGAGAAACAGTGTCTTGAAAAAACAACATGTATGTATGCTTGTTTGCATGAGTTTATATGCACCACTTTCACGTGGGAGCCCTCAGAGGCAAGAAGAAGGAATCGAATCCTCTGGAACTGGAGGTACAAATATTTGTGAACTACCATGTAGGTGCTGGGATCCAAACCTGGGTACTGTTAGCCACTGAACCATCTCTCTAGCACCAACCTCTTCACACACACATACATGTTTTTTTTTTTAATTTGAAACTGTGTAGCCTAAGCTAGTCCCCAAATCACTATGAAGATGACATTGAACCCCTGACCTCCTATGTCCACCTCCCAGGTGGCAGGATCACACACCCTGAGGGAAAGCACATTCTGTATGACCTAACTCTTTATACTGCTTATATTCTATACTACATAGCTTCCTTAAAAGGCCTAGGACATTGTAGTTAAACATTAAAGCATCTAATGTGAAATTCATAGAAATAATACTTTGGTCATGTTTTTGCTACCTAGTCAGTTTGAGCTATAAAATATGGAAATCAACCCAGGTTCAGAACTTTGGGCATTGCAAAACTGTTCCCAAAGGCTCATGATGCTTTGTACTCTTTACTCTGATCCAACGGGGCCTTATTGGTAAAATTCATGTTCTGGAAGGTAAGTTTAGGGATCTTCTGCTCATTTACTTATTGATCACCCAGTGCCAAGGACATAGCTTGCCATGTATGAAGCCAATGGGAGTTATAAATAAAGATAAATAAAATTTGTTAACTCTGACCAATAAATAATTGAACATGGGAGATGTATTGCCTAGTAACAAATATCATAGATGATTTTTGTTAGAATATTCCATAACCGTAAACAAAAAGTACTTATAGCTAGGAGCAATGTACACAATTGTAACCCCAGCTACTCAGGAATCTGAAGACAATTGAAAGTTCAAAGCCATTGTTGGCTACATGATGAGTATGATGCCAGCCTGAGTTACAGAATGTAGTCAGAAACAAATAACTATACAAGGAACAAAGACAGGACTTCAAAGAACCCTTAGCCTGTAGCAAGTATTATGTAGAGTTTACTACCATTACTCCTTGGAGCAGTGTTTTTTAGTCTTTTCTATGCTGTGAACACCTTTGGCAGCCTGGCAAAGTCTAGAGAACCCCTTATCAGAAGAAAATGTATGTATTTTATAAGACAAATAAGATTATGAAGGAAAAATTACATTTAAATACAATTGCCAAAAATAACCCTCCATCTACAAAGCAGTAATGTATACACTTCTTTATTAGAACATGAAATGAAACGCATGGGCTGAGGATGCAAATGAGTAGGAGAATGCTTGCTAGCATGCACAAAGCCCTTTGTTCAATGGTTCTGAACATTAGAAGGGGGAGCAAGCTCTACCAACAGCACTAGTGACTACCATAATTTTGAATTAATTATATGGTTTTGAGAAGAGATATTCATATACAGCTGTATCACCCTGAATGTGCCCGATCTTGTCTGATCTTGCTATGGAGGGTCTGGCATGGTTAGTACTTGGATGAGAGAAGAGATATGTAATACAATATTTTGTTCCAAAAATCTGGTTTCTGAGATGGGGAGATAGCTCAGTGGGATAGAGTGTTTGCTATGCGAGCATTAGGACCTGAGTTTGGATACCTAGCACCCACATAAAAAGAAATCAGGTACAGCCACATGTGCCTGTAACCCCAGCACTAGCATGGCATGTGGTTAGTAGAGACAGGGGGATTGTTGGAGCTTGCTGGCCACCAGCCTAGCTAAACCCCCCCCCCACCAAAAAAAAAAAAAAAAAAAAAAACCAGCAAGCTCCGGGTTCAGTGAGAGACCTTTTCTCAAAGAAATAAAGTGGAGAGTTGATAGAGGAGGAGACTTGACATCCTCATCTGATTTCCACACATCCTCAAACACACACACACACACACACACACACACACACACACACATCACATGCAATTTTTTAAACCTGATTCATTCTCTCTCTCTCTCTCTCTCTTTCTCTCTCTCTCTCTCTCTCTTTCATCTCACTATGCAGCTCTGGAACTCACCATGTAGTGAGTTGAATCCAGGCTGGATTCAAATTCATAGAAATCTACTTGCCTCTACCTTCAGAAGGTTGAAATTAAAGGTGAGAACCACCATGTCTAGCTAAAATCTGATTTCTATTGGTGACAAAGCCACAAGAACTAATACTACTCTAGTTTGTTATTCACACTATCTAGAAAGACATGATCCATATTGTCTTAGTCAGGGTTTCTATTCCTGCACAAACATCATGACCAAGAAGCAAGTTGGGGAGGAAAGGGTTTATTTGGCTTACACTTCCACATTGCTGTTCATCACCAAAGGAAGTCAGGACTGGAACTCAAGCAGGTCAGGAAGCAGGAGCTGATGCAGAAGCTGTGGAGGGATGTTCCTTACTGGCTTGCTTCCCCTGGCTTGCTCAGCCTGCTCTCTTATAGAACCCAAGACTACCAGCCCAGAGATGGTCCCATCCACAAGGGGCCTTCCCCCTTGATCACTAATTGAGAAAATACCCCACAGCTAGATCTCATGGAGGTACTTCCCCAACTGAAGCTCCTTTCTCTGTGATAACCCCAGGTGTGTCAAGTTGACACAAAACTAGCCAGTACACATGTCTATTTGTGAAAATAAATAGGAAGTTTTTTTCACACAAGTCTACAGGATCCTTAAACTTTCTCTTCTGACTCCAATGGACTGAAGCTTAAGCACTGCTTAGAGCAAATGTAAACCATTAAGTCAGTGCTGCTTCTCATTATTTCCAAAGTTGTCTCAAGGTACATCATCCATTCCTTGGGGTTCAGAGAATGTTTGAGGATGCTCACTCTCCCCATTTGGATTTTGTGTCCCAGTCCCTTCCACTTTCTTGAAGATCTGTACCATTAAGCATTATTCCTCTTTATTGTATGAATTTCCCTCCCAAGATCATTAAAAAAATAGGGATGAAAAAGGCCAATGGTTACATAGCAAGAACAACAATAGAACCAAAAGAAAAATAATCCAGCATTATATCACAATCCTCAGGAAATAGAGAAAAATTGATAGTCCTTACCTCTGAGAGATGAAACCATAACAAGGTAATGTAGTTAACCTTGCTGAGCACTCCTGCAGTTACCTCTGCAAAACAGAGTTGCACTGACTTTGTCTGCTGCTCACACTGGCAAAAAGAAAGGATCCCCAACTGATGGATGCAGGAAGCATCCGAATGTGGCCTTGTCATTTCCAAATGAGATGAGGCCGAGTTGAAGTGAATGGCTTGAACTCAGCAAGAGTAAGGAGATGTGAGAACACCTCTGATGAGCCCTGAGAGAGTTTGTATTTAAGATATACTCTAGCAGAATGTTTATCCTTGAGGACATGGGAGTGGTGGTTGAATGAGCCTGCATGATGCTTTCCTAGGGTCACAATGACTTGACTGTTGCCCAGACCAATGACTACTTTCCTTTTCCCTTTAGTGCTTGGAGTAGAACCCAGAGGCCTTGTACACATGGAGCATCAGTTCTACCTGGGAGCTATACTCCAAACACTGAAGGTCATTTATCAGCCTTTGTGTAACTGGGGCTTTCTTACTACATACGACATGGTTGATGGCTCTCTCCTCCTAGAAAACTCCATCTGCTGTCTATGATGCCTCCCTCTCTTGGTTCTTTAGATTTCTTTCACTTTCTTCTTGGGCCTCCCTCCTCCCTAGGGTTGTTGTTGTTGTTGTTGTTCTTTCTCCTTGAAGATCTCATCTACCTTTTGGTTTTAAATACTCCTCTGTACTCTATCTTCAGCCTACTGTCACTCCTCTGTACTCTATCTTCAGCCTACTGTCACTCCTCTGTACTCTATCTTCAGCCTACTGTCTTTATATAGCCAACTATTCACTGACCTCCCCACATACCAAAATGTCCCTTAGTGCCTCCAGTATTTTGTCCTAAAGTGAACTCAGGCATTGCCTTCTAAACCTTCTTTATCTCAGTAGGTACCAATACCATCTTCCCAGATAATCAAGCCAGACCTAGGCTCTCATTACCTCATTTAATCAATTGCCAAGTCCCAATGATTTAATTCCTAAGCACTTCTTTGGTTTTTTGTTTTGTTTTGATGGTGGTGGGGATTCAACCCAGGGCCTCTTGTATGCTAAGCAAGTACTTTGCCACTGTGCTACTTCCTAACCCCCAAATGCATCTTAGATTAGGCACTTCCTCTCTCCTCCCCTCCTGTAATCATCATCCAAAAGCTCTTTCCCATTCTATTTCAACTGATCAGACTCTACTGTTGTCTCTCTTTAAAAAGATGCTCCAGGAAGGCAGCCAACAAAAGCCTGTTCCTAAATTCCAATTTTTAAAATACCTTTGCTTAAATACTTTCAGCAATCCCCACCCCACCGTGTATCCCTGTCTGACCCATAGTCTCCCCCTCACTTTTAAGGTTCTCCATAGTTTGCTGGATGTGGACTAACTTCAGCCAGTTTAACACCATGCTTTTTGGTAATAGTGTGCAACTTTATAACCCTGTACAGTGGTGTAACTGTTACTAAAGGAGACCCCCAAATTGTACTTGGAGAGATGAAGAACTCAGCTTTATTATTGGTCAATGGACTGACTCAAGTTACGGCTTTAAGTGATAGGACCCCAATCCTTTGTCTCATATAGTTTTTATTGGCAATGCAGCATCACTTTTTGGCATTTTCCTGATTACTGGGCTTTAAATTATAGTCTGTGTAGACCTCTAGAAGAAAGTTTACTTTTCTCAATTTTAATTTTTTAAAATTAATCTTTATTTTAATTTTATATGTACAAAGTTCTGCCTGTATGAATGTCTGTACACTACATTCGTTCTGTACTTACAGAGGCCAGAAGAGGATGCTGGATCCCCTAGAACTGGAATTACAGATAGTTGTGAGCCACTATGTGGGTGCTGGGAATCAAACCCGGGTCCTCTGGAAGGGCAACCAGTGTTCTTAATCATTTGGTCATCTCTCCAGCCCCTTAGTTGATTTTTAAACCAGCAAGCATGTTTACAGAAGCAAAAACAGAAAAGTTAAGGCAATTATTTGGATGCTTTCTGCTTCTTTATTTCTCAAGGCAATTAGGATATGGTTCTTGGCATACCGAGCAAATAAAATTCCAAGAGACAATGTACTACATTTTGTCCTCAGTCAGGGCTACACTCCTGCTTAACTCTTTCCTGCCATTTAGCTTTCCTTTACCCTTTTCAGGCCATAATAGAACTGAACCCACTTTTCCTTCTGCATATTACCAGATAAAGGTAAGTTGCAAATCTGTGTGTAACTTGTATTTTTTTTTTTATTGCCAAATCTAACAATTCTATCCAGATAGTGAGATATCCCTTCTCAGGCACCTACAGCTCCATATGCCTGTTACTGAGCCAACACTTGCCCCCCTGAAAGGCTGGAGATCTAGTCTGACCTCTGTATCCTTATTTAACAATACTACATGGCTCAATGCATAAGAGAACGACATTGTCTGCTCAGTAAATAGCTACATATGAATGTTACTGCAATAAGCCTGCATGTTCTGGTGGACTCAGTAAATGCACCACCAGAATAAATTCCACCTAAAATTCACCTTCCCTTCATAGCTGTGGAAGAATTATTTGATGCTTTACATATCTATCCAGGTAGGTAGTCTGAAAAGCTGGGGGTCATCAGCTTTCTCTCTGACTGTCTGTCTGTCTCTGTCTCTGTCTCTCTCTGTGTCTCTCCCTGTCTCTGTCTGTCTGTCTCTCTCTCTCTCTCTCTCTCTCTCTCTCTCTCTCTCTCTCTGTGTGTGTGTGTGTGTGTGTGTGTGTGTGTGTGTGTGTGTTTAGAGCATCAAGGAGTAGGAGGGAGACAACCTCATCCAGGACATAAGGATGTGAGCAAACCCGCAAAGGGAAAAGTGGCAGGGGAAGAGAAAGAGATAGGAAGAGCCCAAAGGAAAATAGAAATAGCAGGGGTGGGGAGGACAGGTAAGAAAGGAGAAATCAGATCTTGGGTCCCAGGTCGCTCAAAGACCAGCCTGCGCAGGTCAGCTCACGGACTGCAAACAGTGACTGAGCAGACCCCAGAAGCAACACAGCTTCTGGGATAGGTCCAGTTTCGGGCACTAGACATCTGGGCACCTTCCCCACATGAGAAGATGTGTTAGCCCTGGAGGGCTTTGCCTGCCAGAGCTCAGGAGGGAGCAAACCTGGGTCCTGGGTCCCTAAGAGACCAGTCTGCACAGGTCAGATATTGGACTGCAAAGTGTGAGTGAGCAGACTGCTAAGCAACACAGCTTCTGAGGCAGACTCAGCTTCGGAATCTAGACATCTGGGCACCTTCCCCACCTGAGGAGAGGTCTCTGCCCGGGAGGGATTTCCTTGCCAGAACTTGGGAGGGAGACATCTTGGGTCCCAGGTCGCTCAGAGACCAGCCTGCGCAGGTCAGTTCACGGACTGCAAACTGACTGAGCAGATGTCAGGAGAAACACAGCTTCTGGGATAGGCCGAGTTTTGGGCACTAGACATCTGGGTACCTTCCTGGTCTGAGGAGAGGTGTCTGCCTGGGAGGGGTTTGCCTGCCAGAGCTTGTGAAGGAAGCAACTTGGATCCTGTATCCCTCAGAGACTGTGCAGTCCCTCAGACTGTGCAGGTGAGTGTGCAGAGGCAACACATTTTCTAGGACAGGCCCTATGTAGGACCTTCAACTTTACCCAAGAGGCAGGTCTGAACACCAAACCTCCGTGCACCATCCCTACAAGAGGAGAGCTTGCCTGCAGAGACTACTCTGACCACTGAGACTCAGGAGAGAGCTGGACTCTCAGGACTGCTGACAGAGGCCAACAGAATCACAGGAGAAACAAGCTCCACCAGAGACACTATAACAACCAACTCCAGAGATTACCAGACGGCAAAAGGCAAACGTAAGAATCTTAATAACAGAAACCAAGACCACACACATTCATCAGAACCCAGCACTCCCATGTCAGCCAGTCCTGGATACCCCAACACACCCGAAAAGCAAGACTCAGATTTAAAATCATATCTCATGAAGCTGGTAGAGGACATTAAGAAGGACATTAAGGCCAGGCGTAGTGGTGCATGGCTTTAATCCCAGCAGTCTGGAGGCAGAGGCAGGCAGATTTCTGAGTTTGAGGACAGCCTGGTCTACAAAGTGAGTTCCATGACAGCCAGAGCTATACAGAGAAACCCTGTCTCAAAAAACTGGAAAAAAAAAAGAAGGACATTAAGAAGGACATTAATAACTCACTTAAAGAAATGCAGGAAAACACTGCTAAAGAGGTAAAAGTCCTTAAAGAAGAAACACAAAAATCCCTTAAAGAACTACAGGAAAACACAAACAAACAGGTAATGGAATTGAACAAAACCATCCAGGACCTAAAAAGGGAAATAGAAACAATAAAGAAAACCCAAAGTGAGACAACTTTGGAGATAGAAACCCTAGGAAAGAAATCAGGAACCATAGTTGCGAGCATCAGCAACAGAATACAAGAGATGGAAGAGAGAATCTCAGGTGCAGAAGATTCCATAGAGAACATGGGCACAACAATCAAAGAAAATGCAAAATGCAAAAAGATCCTAACTCAAAACATCCAGGAAATCCAGGACACAATGAAAAGACCAAACCTATGGATAATAGCAGTAGATGAAAAAGAAGATTTTCAACTTAAAGGGCCAGCAAATATCTTCAACAAAATAATAGAAGAAAATTTCCCAAACCTAAAGAGATGCCCATGAACATATAAGAAGCCTACAGAACTCCAAATAGACTGGATCATAAAAGAAATTCCTCCCGACACATAATAATCAAAACAACAAATGCATTAAATAAAGACAGAATATTAAAAGCAGTAAGGGAAGAAGGTCAAGTAACATATAAAGGCAGGCCTATTAGAATTACATCAGACTTCTCACCTGAGACTATGAAAGCCAGAAGATCCAGGACAGATGTTATAGAGACCCTAAGAGAATACAAATGCCAACCCAGGTTACTATATCCAGCAAAACTCTCAATTACCATAGAGGGAAAAATCAAAGTATTCCATGATAAAACCAAATTCACACAAAATCTTTCCACGAATCCAGCCCTTAAAAGGAAAATAAAGGGAACCCACCAAAACAAGGACGGAAACTACACCCTAAAAAAACTAAAAAGTAATCCTTCAACAATCCTAAAAGAAGACAGCCCCAAGAACAAAAGCCCAACTTTAAAAACAAAAATAACAGGAAGCAACAATTACTTTTCTTTAATTTCTCTTAACATCAATGGACTCAATTCCCCAATAAAAAGACATAGACTAATAGACTGGCTACACAAACAGGACCCAACGTTTTGCTGCTTACAGGAAACCCACCTCAGGGAAAAAGACAGACACAATCTTAGGGTGAAAGGCTGGAAAACAATTTTCCAAGCAAATGGTCTGAAGAAAAAAGCTGGAGTAGCCATTCTAATATCAGATAAAATTGATTTTCAACCCAAAGTTATAAAAAGAAGGCAAGGAGGGGGAACTTCATACTCATAAAGGTAAAATCAACCAAGATGAACTCTCAATTCTGAATATCTATGCTCCGAATACAAGGGCAGCCACATTCATTAAAGATACTTTAGTAAAGCTCAAAGCACACATTGCACCTCACACAATAATAGTGGGAGACTTCAACACCCTACTCTCACCAATGGACAGATCCTGGAAACAGAAACTAAACAGAGACACATGGACACTAACAGAAGTCATGAAACAAATGGATTTAATAGATATCTACAGAAAATTTTATCCTAAAACAAATGATATACCTTGTTCTCAGGGCCACATGGAACCTCTTCCAAAATTGACCATATAATTGGTCACAAAACAGGCCTCTACAGATACAGAAATATTGAAATTATCCCATGCATTCTATCTGACCACCATGGACTATGGCTGATATCCAATAACAACATAAATAATAGAAAGCCACAATTCATGTGGAAACTGAACAACACTCTATTCAATGATTCCTTGGTCAAGGATAAAGAAAAAAAATTAAAGAATTTCTAGAGTTTAATGAAAATGAAGCCACAACATACCCAAACTTATGGGACACAATGAAGGCAGTCCTAAGAGGAAAACTCATTGCCCTGAGTGCCTCCAAAAAGAAAGTAGACAGATCATACACTAGCAGTCTGACAGCACACCTGGAAGCTCTAGAACTAAAGGAAGCAAATTCACCAAAGAGGAGTAGAAGGCAGGAAATAATCAAACTCATGGCCGAAATCAACCAAGTAGAAACAAAAAGAACTATTCAAAGAATCAACCAAACCAGGAGCTGGTTCTTTGTGAAAACCAACAAGATAGATAAACCCTTAACAAGACTGTAGTGGCTATCCCTGGTTGTCAACTTGACTATATTTGGAATGAGCTACAATCCAGAATTGGAAGGCTCACCAGTGACCCTAACCTGGAGGCTTGGATATAGAAGTCTCTGATCTGGATCTTGGTATGGAGGTCTTGATAGCATACCGGCTATGGATTCCAGAAGATTAAGACAGAGAGTTCTCCGAGCTCAAGAT
>LR753427.1:0-67756 GCA_902729485.2 Mus minutoides
ACTGTGACCTCAGCCCTTGGGTGGGGGAGTGCGGCTCAGCTGCCAGCCGGTCTAGTTGAAAGAGCAAGCCCCTGGCTCAGTGAGAGACCCTGCCTCAAAAGAATAAGATGGGAAATAAATCAAGGTACCCAGTCGTGACCTCTGACATCCACACACCCAAGCACAGGAGAGCCCACCTTTACAAATGTGCATCCCCACATATGCACAAGGGATCATCAAAGTCCCTTTTCTAAATGTTTATTATTTTGGTACAAGAGAGATGACTCAGCAAATAAAAGCACTGGCTGCTCTTCCAGAGGACCAACGTCCCAGTCCCACCACCGACACAGCACCTCACAATAATTAGCAACTCCAGTCCAGAGGCATCCAATGTCCTCTTCCATCCTCTGAGGGCAACAGGCACAGATGCGGTGCCCAGGCATACATGCAGGCAAAATACCTACACACATTAAAATAATACATGTCCGTTGTATTTTATGCATATGAGTGTTGTGCCTGAGTGTATGTCTGTGTGTTGCTTGTGTACAGTGTCTGCAGAAACCAGACCTTGTCAGATGCCCTGGAACTGTTGTTGCAGACATTATAAGCTTCAATGTTGGTGTTCAGAATGGAACCTGGGTCCTCTGGTAGGGCAGCCAGTGCTCTTAACCACTGAACAGTCTCTCCAAACCCTCATGGAAGTAATTTTCAGATCACAGGTGTCAAAGTCAGGCAAGATCAGACAACTGCCAATGCATTAATTAACTGATTTTTTTTTTTAATTTTCCATGATGACTCTCTTCAGCTCATTACTTTCTGTCCTTGAATTTAGACCATGTCCTTTCTGTACAAAGGTAGGATTTGTGCCTCTGTCTAGTTGCTAAGGTTATGTGCCCTTTTGAGACAAATGTATGTGTTTATACTATGTTTCCAAACCCTTTACCAATTGATTTTTTTTTTGAAGCAGGGTCTTATGTAGCCCAGGCTAGTCTTCGACTGCCTACATAGCAGGGGATAACCTTAAACTTTTGATTCTCCAGCTACCACATCAGTGCTGGGATTATAGACATGGTTACTGTGCCCAGTTTTATGGAGTGTTGGGGATCAAACCCAGGGCCTGGTGTATGCTAAGCAGGTACTCTACCAACTGAGCCACGGTCCCAGCACACAAAGTTATTGTTTTCACTCTCCAGCAGTACATAGCTTCAGGACATTTACTTATTATATCTGGTGATCAAATAGAAAATACATCCTGAATCTGAGTTTCAATAGGCTAAATTCAAGTCACTTCCAGGTATTTATTACCCATAGATTCTGTACTCTGTCCAAAATAAACTAAAAATCAAAATCATCAGAATTCAGTTTCTCTCTTCCTCCCTCCCACCCTCTGACTTGTCTGGGATGGCCTTGAACTCACTATCCAGCCAAGGACAACCTTGAACTTCTGATCCTCTGCCTCCATCTCTCAAGTGCCAGGGTTACAGACCAGTACTACCATGTCCGGCATGATTCTTACTTTTTTTTTTTTTCCCATGTGGGCAAGGTTTATTGAGCCGGTAGGGGGGGCCAGAGCAGAGGAAAAAGAGAAAAAGAGGGGAGAGAGAAGGGAGAGAAGAAAAAGGAGAGAGATTCTTACTTTTAAAAGCTCCCACATTCTGGAGTTCATTGATAAGCAGTCCAGTGTTTAGAAGCCATTGCTTTGAAGTTTTAAACAGTCATTAAGCCCAGCCCATACAAAGGCAATTCTAAAGGCTGTGCCGCTCCTAGAGCTATACAGAACACAGAGGAAAGGGCAGCTATCCTCTAGAGATGTGTCTCTAACACTGGTTCACCACATCCAATAGGTGGGCCAGCCACCAAGGCACACTAGGTCCCCCTGGTGTTCATTTTTATAATGCTTCTAAAGACACAAGACTAAGTTTGAGTTTTCATGGGAAAAACAAAAAACAAAAAAAAACCCCTATGCATTAAAAGCCAGATTCAAATTACATCAGTGCTTTTGGGTTCCTTCCAGGGGAATTTAGACAGCAAGTCTGGCGTCCCAGAACACATCGCCAATGAGTATTGAGAGCGAACACAACCTGGGCCATGTGTGTGTGTCACATATATTCATTCACCTTTCCTGCCACTCAGTATGACAAACATGCTAAGGACCCTAGCAACCTCCTTCCTAAGGATCAAAGATGAAGTCCCTCCTCTCCCCTGACTGTTAGTCTCGTCTTTGCCGATGAACTCCAGCTGTGTAGTACCCACAGCGCAGTGAGTGTACTCTGACCCCTCTTCTAAACTACACCAGCCTTTGCTGTCTGCAAATCCCATCAGAATTGCTGTCTGTCTGTCTGTCTGTCTGTCTGTGGTTTTATTTCTCTGGGAGGTGTTATTGAGACAAGGTCCATATAGCTCAGGGTAACCTCAAACTTGCTACAAGGCAGGGATGACCTTGAACTGATCCCCTGCCTCTACCTCGTAAGCGCCTGGATTACAGGCTTGTGTCCTGACACCTCGCTCTTCTTTCTAAATATATCCAGGATCCGACTGAATTGCCATCCCTGCTTCTCTCTCTCTGAGCCAGGCTAATGTCATCTTAACTGCATTATAACAATAATCTTCCAGCTACATCCTGACACCTCCTTAAATTCCTACACAGCAGCCATAACGATTCTTTTACAACACACACTAACCACAACTCTTCAAGGATGAACCATAGATAAGGCACATAATACTATTACTTTCTCCTCTGGTACAACTATGCCAACCACTGATCAATTCCCCTACCCCCACCCCTTATTTCCATGGGTGTTTAAACCTGTAGGCCTGTGCGCCACAGACATGCAGTGCCCGAAGAGGCCAGAAGAGGGTATCTATCGGATTCTCTGGTCCTGGAGATACAGAGTGTTGGGAGCCGCCAGGTGTCCATTGAGCCATCTCTCCCTTCAGTGTGAATATGATATATCCCTTTAATTTGCTTGATTCCAAATTCCAGCCCTATGGAGGCATTCCTAACTGTCCTGTCAAAAAGGATATTTGGGACTGGGGGACATGGTTCAGTTGGTATAGGGCTCACCTAGTGTGCAGGAAGCTCAGAGTTCAATCCCCAGTACTGTATAAAAGCAGACGGGATGGCACATTCGTGTAGGGTGAGGAGCTAAGGGCATCCTTGACTACAGCAAGTTCTAGGTGTCCTGGACCATGTGAGACCCTGGCTCAACCCCCAACCCCAAATGAATTTGCTTACTCTTGACTTGAATTTCTCTTACTCTGACTATGCCATAAAAGCATTGGTTTCTTCCTCTACTCTCTCTTTCTCTTCCTCTAAAAAACTAGGGAAGACTTTCTTCTTTTTTTTGTCTCTGCTATATCCTGAAGGGTTTGACAAGACCTAGCACATAGCACCTGATATTAAAATATTATTAAGAGACTAACCATGTGAATGAGTGAGGTTTATTATCTTTCACTGATTGACAAACACCTTTGTTATATAAGTTTTAAAAAAAAAAATGGTATGTAGGGGCCAGAGAGACGGCTCAGTGGTTAAGAGCACTGCTCGCTCTTCCAGAGGTAAGGTGGTTCCCAACCATCTGGGATCCAATGCCCTCTTCTGGCCTGCAGGCATATGTGCAGATAGAGCAGCATCCATACATAAATAAATCTCAAACATTTTTAAAATAAATAAGTAAGTAAGCAAATAAAGTGGTATCTATTTACAATGATCTCTTGAGAATCCGGTGCTAGCATAAAGTGTTTGGTGAGCCCCAGGAGACTGAACACACCGTGCAAAGAAACCACTGTTATTCCAAGACCGGAAGATGGGGCTCCATGTGCCCATCATGGGCGTACTGTATGGTCTGCTGGCTGAAAGCGTTGATCAATGAGCAGAGCCTAAAGACAGAAGATGGACGAAATGAATGCCATGTAGGTCTGCAAAGCTACACATTTAGTGCACGGACGGCCGTGAGATTAATATCTTACCCATGCAGACTTAGGGTTTTTTTTGCTTGTTTTTTTTTTAGGTTTTTCGAGACAGGGTTTCTCTGTGTAGCCCTGGCTGTCCTGGAACTCACTCTGTAGACCAGGCTGGCCTCGAACTCAGAAATCCGCCTGCCCCTGCCTCCCAAGTGCTGGGATTCAAGGCGTGAGCCACCATGCCCGGCGCAGATTTAGTTTTAACTCAGCCTGTTTCCTGTTTGTGTGTGCGCCTCCACCCACCTTGGCCCCACAGCCATGAAGCCCAAACTGGCCCAGAGCTTTCTAGATAAGAGTCCCACCTATGGTCGGGCGTGGTGGCGCACGCCTTTAATCCCAGCACTCGGGAGGCAGAGGCAGGCGGATTTCTGAGTTCGAGGCCAGCCTGGTCTACAGAGTGGGTTCCAGGACAGCCAGGGCTACACAGAGAAACCCTGTCTCGAAAAACCAAAACAAAACAAACAAAAAAAAGAGTCCCACCTATGCTTAAATTCATGATTCTTCTGCTACCGCTTCATAAGTCCTGGAGTTTCGGGTGTATAGATGCATGCCTGGAGCCTAACAGATATTCACTGACACACGGAAACTGTACATAGTTATGGGGCTCAGGGTGACATTTCAGTACACGCATACACTGAGTAGTGAGGTCAAATCAAAGTAGTTGGCATAGCTACCATTCACAGACATTTCATGTCTTTGTGTTGACAGCCTTCTGAGCCCTTTCCACTGGCTGTTTTACAATGCACATCTGGGCTGGGTAGGTATGTGGCTCTGCAGGGGAGAGAGGCCTGTGCTCAGTCTCCAGTACTGCATAGGAACAAATGAAATCACATCTTGGCTTTTTTTCCCCTCTCTCTCTCTCACTCTCTTTTCCATTATTATGGTGCCGGGGATGAAACCCAAGGGTTTCACTAATGTTAGACATGTACTCTTACCCCTGAAAGATATCCACAGCACATAATTCACTTCATGTGTGTGATGGTTCATTAAAATATATTTGTTATGGGGGCTGGAGAGATGGCTCAGTGGTTAGGGGCAGTGACTGCTCTTCCAGAGGTCCTGAGTTCAATTCCCAGCAACCACATGGTGGCTCACAACCATCTGTAGTGGATTCTGATGCCCTCTTCTGGTATGTCTGAAGACAGCTACGGTGTAAATAAATAAATAAATCACCCAGGGATCGAATGCCCCACATCAGGCTTAGTAACAAGCCCCTTCACCCACTAAAGCCATCTTGTCAGTCCAGTTTCCTTTCTAAAAGGCCTCAGTTGATAGCAGGCACTTTCCTGACACCACATCCCCACCCCCAACCCCTGCAAAGTGAGAAGCCCACAGACTTGAGTCCTCTGACTTTTTTTAACCAACCCCAGATGGCTCCTTCTTGATTAGAAAAGAAGTTGAAAGAAAGTTTAATCTCATAAGCCCCTTTATAAACAGTCTGGAAAAGCAGTGGCTGCTGGCTGTCAGGATTTTACTTCCACAGGTCGGTCACATCTGAAGGCAACATGGAACTTGACACTAGAACAACCCGAATCGGGGCTGGTTTTTGCCACTGGTTTAAGTGTCACAGGTTTACTCAGCTGTTGCAGGCTTAAGTCCACATCTGCTAAATTAGGGCATCTTCAACTTTGCCACCGTGACCCCTTTTCTTTGCTTGAGATTTGCTTTCAAAATCATATGTGTGTGTGTGTGTGTGTGTGTGTGTGTGTGTGTGTGTGTGATTTTACCATTTATTAAAGATGAAAGCAAACTTGCACACTAACAGACTGAATGTAATCAATTCTTCTCACACAAAGAATTCAATTTTGGACAGGGATGAAGCTGTGGTAGAGCACTTACCTTGCATTAAGCCCTGGATTTGGTTCCCAGTACACACACAAACACACACACCACATGCAAACACACACACACTCACAGGCACACTCACGTACACCATGGGTAGGGGGTAAAATCGTGGCTGAGCATCTGATAACGCTAGACACTCGGTGTCTTTAACATTTCCCACAGCTCACGGATCTGACTCTTTCAAACCTTCAGTGCTGAGAAGGCCACTCCCTTCTCATAAGAACTCAGTACAAAGTGGCAGAAGTCTATTTAGGGACATTTGAGATGTTGCCAGAAATTCTGTTCTAATCTCAAGCCAAAATTCATCACACAATTTTTTTTAATGAAACTGAAGTCAGCAACTAAATGGAAACTACGAAAAGAAAGCACTTTAGCATAATAAAATCTAAAATATACAAACTTGATACACACTGAGGAAAGACTGTAGAAAAGTATTAACTGTTTCCTACAGCTAAACCATGGCGCTGCTAATGGAGCAGAAGACTTTGTATGCAAAGACTTTACACAGGACAGTCTGGAATCGCAGCTGAAGCCTTTGGGGTTGTTTTCACTGGAGACGTGTGATACGGTTGTCATTGTGTGTTCAGACTGGGGGGGGGTGCACTTTGACACAGATGTGACCTGCCAGAAACACCTCAGTTCACTACACTTTTGACTGTGAATTCATTTTTGATCATTGCACTTTTACTTTTAAAGATATTTTTTAAGAATGTGAGTATTTTGCCTGCACACGTTTATGTGTGTGCACCAAATGCATGCAGTGCCCACAGAGGACAGAAGAGGGCGCGAGATCCCCTGGAACTGGAGTTCCAGATGGTTGTGGGCCACCATGTAGGTCTGAAAGAGCAGCCAAGGTTCCTAACCACTGATCCACCTCCCAGCACATCTAGAAGCCTTTCACAGTTGCTTTTATTTTTGGTACCACCAAGAGTTTAAGACTAGACAATCTCTACATGTGTAGCCTCACAACTCGGCTTTCCCAAGCTGAAATACTTCCCAAGGAAATGGCAGGTTCAAAACAAAACAAAACAAACAAGCAAACAAATACCCTACAAATCAGAGGTGGGTGTGAATGCCCCCCCCCCGCCCCCGTGATCCCAGCTCTGGGGTTGCATGGCAGGAGGATTAGCATAAGTTTGAGACCAGCTTAGAGCCACATAGTGAGTTTGAGAACAGCCCAGGGGACATAGTGGGACCCTCTCTCAAATAAAAACAGGAAGGAAGGAAGGCAGGGAGGGAGGGAGGGAGGGAGGGAGGGCGAGAAGAATCTTCACGAGTGCCCACTGGACTCTAAAGCAGAAGCCCTCTTGCGCTACATTCAGCTTGCGCACCCAGAAGGCCTGCGTGACATGGTCCCCAGCTCAGCATTTCTCTACTGCTGCCTCGGTGTTAAGGGTCCATCTTCCCAGGTAAACTCTAAAGCAGTATGAATCCCAAGCTATGCTGTGCAGCACAGTACCACAGTCACACGGGGCTGCCAGCTTAGAGTTCAGATAGCTGATGATATGATGTTTTTGAAGATTTGGTAAGAAAAACGAATAAAAAACCTCAATTCATACCGTGAGTCCGTGTTGAGATGGCCTTTTGGTGATGCTGGACACCAAATGTTACTGAAATGAATTCCAGCAGAGGGACTATTGGACAGTTAAAATTACACGCGTGGCTTGTGGTACTTTTCTATTGGACGGAATTGCTCCAAATAAAAGAATACAAGCTAGATTGGGGACGAGAGGGGTGTGAACCCATGAATTTTTATGTAAAAGGACTAATGGGTTTGTTTTGGCAGAAGAGCGTTGCAGGTTCTCTAAAGTAGAACTGTTTCCACCCACGGTTCAGGTGCCATCTAGCCCGGCCTTGGTTGGAGTGGGGGTGGCCGGGGTCTCCCCGCAGTGGGGTGCATCAGGCTGCGGTGGTTTACCTGAGTTTCCGACGCGCCGCAGGCCAAGCTGCCAATTCCGCTCTCCTCCCAGGGGCGGCCACAGGTGTCGCCCGCCACCGCCACCAAAAGAGGCGGCTTCAAGCGCGGGCGCGCGCGAGGGACGGACTCCGGGCGCAGCTGGGGACAGCGACGCGCTTCCTGCCTGGGAAGGGCCCGTTCGCCGGCAATAGCAGTCCCGCGGCTGCCTGCTTGGATTTTTATCACTGGGGCTTTGGAGAGGAAACAACCAACAACCCAGGCCCTCTGTTCCTCGAGGGATTTGAGATGAGTCACAGCCTCACACGTCTGAAAAATGCATGCTTTCTAAAAGGAAGCGCTTGTGATCCCAAGTTCAGGACACGCGCCCAGGAGGCAGAAGGATGCCAGATCAAGGCCAGTCTGAGCTACATAAGGAGAACTGGTCCCAAAGAACCACTAGGAATGAGATAATGGGATACGTACAAACGGAACAAAAATCCTTGCCATTGCTTCTGTTGGGCCGTCTCTATTGAGTTTTCCTGGAGTGAGATGTCAACATTTGATCCTTCACTTGATCCATTGTGGGCTGGAGGTAGGGCGTGGGGGTGGGGTATCCCTTGAGAGGTATAACTATTGAATTCAGAGGACTTGAGACGTAAACAAACTATTTCAATCTCACTTATTTCTGAGACAGTATTTAGGCTTTGGGGAATTATTCTCTTCTCATCAAGTAGTTAAATCCATGTGCTGAGAGAAAACCTGCTTGGATTCCTGGCCAGTGTGAAGTGTGCGCACGGCTGAGCGTTGAGCGGAGGCTCTCCTGCTTGCTAGGGAAGCGACTCTTTCCCACTGAGCCCCGGTTACTGTACGTTACACTCAGTCCTCAACATCTCTCTCTCTTGCCTCCTGTGAGCTCATGCCCTCTTGCTGCAGTGTGCACTAAGGACACCTTGGGAGAGCTGGCTCTCTCCTGCCTTGTGGGTCCCCAGGATCACACTCAAGTCTTCAGGCTTCATGGCATCTGCCCTCACCTTCTGAGCCACCTCACCAGTCCCTAAATTCTACGTTTTAAAGTTAATCCCCCCCCAAAAAAACCTCCAAATTTGTTATATATATATTATACAAATTTGTTAACGCATCATTTAATTAATTGCTTAATAAATGTTTGCTACATAAATTTAGCTGCTCCATTCCATTTTCATCAAGAGTAATTTCTTCCCAAAGATCTTACTCCTGGCTCCTTGGCAGACTCCCCCCCTCGCCCATTTTTTGAGACATGATTTCTTCTTTTTTAAAATAGATTTATTCATTTTATGTATGTGAGCACACCAGAAGAGGGCATCAGATCCCATTACAGATGGTTGTGAGCCACCATATGGTTGCTGGGATTTGAACTCAGGACCCCTGGAAGGGCAGAGGGCTATCTCAAGCACTGAGCCATCATCTCTCCAGCCTGAGACATGGTTTCTTTGTGTAGCCCTGGTTGTCCTCAAACTCAGAGATTTGCCTGTCTCTGCCTCCCGGGTATTGAGATTAAAGGCCTGCGCCACCACCACCCAGCTTCAAATGGATTTCTTATCTTGTTCAAATAATTATAATCCCCAAGTCTTTAACCTAGGCAAATCTCTCTGTTCTAGGTTTATGACTAATGTTGACCCACAGAAGAACTGATTTTACTTGGTGGGAAAATTAAATAAAATGTAGTAAGGGGGATAATTAAGAGTAATTATTCAAGGAGGGATTACATTTCATAAACAGAATCTATGAAGCCCACCTGCTTCTTTTCAACATTAGAAGGACCAGGCACGGTCTCCAATCGATGTCAATGACAAGCTGCCATTTTCAAAACAGACTTAGACATTTAACCAAGAAAGTGAAATGACAAGGCTTCAGTTGTCAACATGCTTTTAATGACACCATGTAAATCACAATGATTTTATTTAGATTTCAAATGGAAAAAGAGAGCTGGAAATAGCTCGGCCGGTAAGGGGCTTGCCATATAAGCACAGGCCCTGTGGGATACCCAGTACCCACGGGTGGGGGTGAGGAAAGCAGGCAGGTGGATCCCTGAGGTTCACTGGACAGCCAGCCTGCCCTAATTGCTGAGGAGTGATACTCAAGGTTGCCCTTCACACACACACCCCCACCGCACCTCCTCACCCTGCCCCAGCATTGAAATAAAAAAAATGAAAGAGAGAGGAAGTCTTAAGGATAAAATAGGAAAGTGGAAAGCTAGGGGCCAGAGTTGTTGCTCAGCTGCAGAGTGCGAAGCTTGCACAAGGCCCTGGGTCAGAGTCCAGTACCACCAGGTGTGGTAGCAAACACCTTCAGTCCCAGCCCTTGAGAGGCAGAGGCTGGGGTTCTCTGCATTCACGGCCAGCCAGGGCTACTTAAAGAGGCCCTGTCTCAAAGAACAACAACAAACCAAACACAAAACAGTACTACAAATAAGGAATATGCTACCAGGTCACTGACACAAATAACGCTCCTTTCTGTTTTCCAAGATGCATGGATCTTACAGATTGGTTGAGCCTGAGGTTGCCAACCTGCTTACGGCAGCTCACTGATGTCCAGGCTGACAGGCCACACAGGGGCTCTTGGCATCCTGAGAGGTAAGTAATCCATTCGCTCCCTCCCTTATTCAAACATGTCACAGTACAATGAAGTAGACAAAACACCGTAAGAACAAACGTCAGTTCCACCTAGCCCTATAGAATGAGTGCAACCCACACAGACATTAGCACCATTAGAGTATTTTATAAAGGCCTCAGGCGCAGCCATCAGTTACAGCTGAGAAAGGCTCTCTAAGCCCCCCCCCCCCCCCCCCCCCCCCCCCAACCCCCGCCACTGCAGTGGGAAAGGACCACTGCTGTTCTCACTGCTGAGAATTGATAGAAGCCATCGCTTCCTGCAGGGACAGGCTCCGAAATGGCCAGGCAAGAGTGAAGGGCACCCATGGGTCAGAAGGATGGCAGCCTGTGCAAGGCCAAAGCCCTGTTGACACGGCTGTGGCTCACAAGGGGCAGCAATTCTTATCAAAGCAAAAGCAACCTGGAAAAGTGCTGATTCATTCCTAGGGCCACACAGAATGATTTTCAAAGTATTTATTTGTTTGCCAGCTAGCGTCACCTAGTCCTATCTGAAGGGCAGAGATGATGCAGTTACTGCCACAGACCAGCTGTGATACGGAGAGAAAGGCAGAGAGGGCTTTGTTTTCCTAGTGAACCTTGTTCCAGGCCCAGGGCTTCAGACAAGTTCTGTCTGTCAGCTGCCCTCAGCAGGTGGTTTATCCCCGTGAAGAACTCTACCCATGAACACCTAGTGTGCCAGTATTTATTTCAGTTACTCTTGTCTCCGAGTCCTTATTTCTCAAGGACAGCAATGCATCTGATGAGCCACTCTCTCCACTCCTTAAAGGCTTCCACAGGTTTCGGCAAATGCACATGCTCAGAACTACTTTTCGGAGTCGCTCCTGATTCGTCACAAGATTCATCGTCAATCCACTTCACCAGTGCCTTGAAAAACATACACACTGCATTTTAACAAATAATAATAGGGCTACACAGAGAAATCTTGTCTCAAAAGACAAAAAGCAAAACAAAGCAAAAAAACAAGAAAGAGTAAAACAACCTGAGGCCCCATAACTGGCACCGGACTCAGGTTTCCTACGGCTGTGCCTTGTGTCCAGTGGAGTGCGTTATGAGCTCAAGACACAAGTGACAGCCGGCTAGGACTATAGAGAACACATGGCAAACGATGGTCAGAGAGTGGGTTCCTCACGTCTATAATCTCAACACTCAGAAAAGGTCAAGCCAGGAGGACTGCTACAAGTTCACAGTTACCACAGTGAATTCCAGTCTGCCCTGGGCTACAGTGTGAAACCCCACCCTGCCTCAAAAAAAAAAAAAAAAAAAAGAAAGAAAAAAGGAAAATAAACTATACTAATTCTTACACTATTTTAGAATGACAAGATAATCATAATTTCTTTTCTCAATGTGCTTAATATCCCCTAAGGCATTATTCTGGCATATATTTTGCTGTGCTGTTAGCCTATGTACACATAAACACAAAAGACGTCCTAAGGCAAGGGTAGACATATGTATCTAAGGACATGGTTGGAGATCCAAGTGCTGTCCCTACATGAGCAGGCAGACCACAAGTAACCACAGGGATGTGTGGTAATTGTGCATAAGGACACCAGGAGTCCCCTCTCTTCCTTCTTAAAGACAACACTCTTTTCTAACAGACTGTGTGTCTGTCTTGGATTTGGAAAATTACAGCCACACAGTTATATGCTTACACAAATGAACTCCACCACATAAATCAGTATTATGCATTCCGCTCTGGAGAGTCAACCCCTTTTGACCTAACAGGACAAGAGACAGAGAGATTTCCCTTATGGAACTGTAAAACAGTCATAATTCAGGATGGAGAGATGGTTCAGTGGTTAGAACACTCACTGCTCCATCAGAGGTCCTATGTTTGGGTTCCAGCATCTACACCAGGTGGTTCACAAATGCTTATAATTCCAAAGAATCAGACAAGCCCCACTGCCTCACCCCCAAATTGACGTTTCTTTTTTGTTCCTTTTGAAATGGTCTCAACCTATAGCCCAGGCTGGCCTAGAACTCATGCAACCCAAGCTAGCTTCAAATGAAGGGTAATCCTTCTTGCTCAGATTCCAGGAGAGAACTTTCTGACTACTCGGATTTATTTACCCTGCTGGGGGGAAAGGGGGGCGGGCAACTTGCAGAAGTCAATTTCCTCCTTCCATCAAGGGCTCAAGGATGTGACTTCCATCTTCATATTGTAGGGACCTTGGGGGTTGGGGACCAGGCACCTTTACTGAGGGTTTTTAAGGGGTTCTTCTCTGCATTTTTTTTCCATAGTAAGTGTGTTTAGTGTGTCCCTGTGTAGCCCCAAGGTTAACTCAGGTGTTTGTTTTCTTTAGTCACTGAAGCAGAGTTTCTGTCCATGAACCAAAAGCCTGCTAGCCAGTTTGCTTCTGGGAGCCTGTTTCCATATCCCGTGCCCCAGGACTACAGAGGGGCACTTAGGTGGCTCCTAGGGACCCACACTCTGGTCCTTACGCTTTCATGGCAAGGCAGCAAAGGATCTACCCACTGAACCATCTTGCCTGCCCTCTTTATACTTTTTTAAAACCACAGTTTCCTGCTGATCTTTACCTAATTCCTCTGATAAATCACAGCTCTAATAGGAAATGCCCTTTGTGACTCAGCCCTCCCTCTGCTCCCCCCATCTCTGTGCCCCGTCCCACTCACTCTGTATCTCTCCACAATATTGAAGCCAATGGCACTCTGCAGCTTGCGTAAGCAGATAGGGCAAACATTCAGAGGACGCCGGTCAGATTCCTCCAAGTGATTGGAGCCTTGCATTAAACACGCAAGCCACTGGCAGTGCCGCAGTCCAAGTATGTGTCCAATCTCATGGGTTAAAGTCTGCAAGACATTTATGTCACTGCTCTGTGGCACTACCATTAGCAATTACACAACAGGTACATGAAACAGATTTATAGGAATTGACACCATTACCACCATCACCCAACACCTGCCCAGACTGTCTACACTCAGTAATGCTCATTTCCTTACTTTCCCTGGACTGGGGTTTCCCTTTTGGTGGGCGGACTCCATGTGTGGGAACCCTCACAAGTGGGTTCTACCCACTAGGTGACAATATAATAACTGTATTTGTGACTGTCCAAATGTGGTGGCACATGACTGTCATCTCTTTACTCAGGAGGCTGAGGCAGGAGGATAGTAAGTTTCCTTTAGGCCAGTGGGGTCCTAACAGTTCAGATTCTGGGCCCCTGCACCCCCAGAGACAGGTTCCGGAGCTCTTGGAGAAGGGATTTGATTTGCATGCTAGTGAGCACACAGGGGCACCTTGAACATACTCTCAACACACACTACTAGGAGGGGCAACTTGCAAGCACCTACAAACAATCCTGGGGAAAGTAAAACGTCTATCTACTAAAGAAAAGGAAACAACTTACCTTACAGGATCTCAACAGCAAAACACTAGTGATTTCAGGGATGTAATAGTTATCAAAAATGGAGTAGTCACTGGAAGATGTTAACTGTGGAGTTGTCACACTGCCTTCATATTTCGAGGTGTAGAAGTCCTTGCCATACCTGGCAAAGCTGAATATGCCCACACCTACAAAGAGAGCAGAGGCAATCAGCAGTTAAGACACAGGAAGGAAAAAGTCTGCTCAGACATCTGGCCAGGCAGTGCACATCTGGATTGTTTCCTCACCCGAGATTTGCTGACACAAAGAACTTTTGTCCCAGACTTCTCTCTCAAGATCTTTACCTACCAACTCATTTCCCCTGCCCTAGACAATCACTGCAGGTAGAGGGGCTCTCCAGGTCCACGCTTCTCCCTGAGAACCCGCTGGAGGGGAAAGAGACATTTTCTTCACTGGTGTGGCCACAGCTAAGCTTGTGTTCCTTTAGTAACCCCCCATTCCTACTCCTATACATAAATGTACTTAGATTCACTGATTTCCACCACCACACACACTCACTCACACTTATACATACATACACACTCACTCTCTCACACACACTCACACACACTCACATACACACACACTCACATACACACACACTCACATACACTCATGCTCACATACACACATGCTCTCACACACACACACACTTACACACACTCGCTCACACTTATACACTCACACACACACTCTCACACACGCTCACTCACACTTTCACACACTCACACACAATCACACTCATACAATCACACGCACACTCACGCTCACATACACTCACGCTCACACACACACACACGGTGGAGGGAATAGAAGGGAACTATCTGAGAAGAGGAAAGGAATCAATAGGAGTGGGAGGGGCACCCGAGAAAGGAACCTGGAAGGGGAGGTGAATATGATCTAAGTACATTAAATACATGTGTAAATAAGTCACAAGGAAGCCGGGCGTGGTGGCGCACGCCTTTAATCCCAGCACTCAGGAGGCAGAGGCAGGTGGATTTCTGAGTTCGAGGCCAGCCTGGTCTACAAAGTGAGTTCCAGGACAGCCAGGGCTATACAGAGAAACCCTGTCTCAAAAAACCAAAAATAAATAAATAAATAAATAAATAAATAAATAAGTCACAAGGAATCCCACCATTACATATAATTAAGACACGATAGTAAACACACACACACACATACACACACACACCAAATGATGGCTGAATTCTAGAGAAACTGGAAATTTCCCATAGTTTCTCCTCAAAAAAAAAAAAAAAACCTTCACTCAGTCCAAGTCAAGTACTCCAACAAAAGAGCCGAGATAAAACAGTCATGGTTTGCCATCTGGAGCACCAGGGCAGACCTCTGCCTCACCCACCAGTGAGTTTCTGGCTTTTCCTACAGTAGTGGCCACTGTCCCTCTTGCTCTCTGTCTGTAGAGAGAAGAGCCTCTTTCCCTCCCCTATTTCCTTTTTAAAAGTGCAGGAGGTGGGTAACAGGTGACCAGAATCAAACACCCTTGTGGCTCATTTCCTGTGTGAGACCCCAGAGGTGTATGGAGTCAATTGTTACTGTTAATGTGTGTGTGTGTGTGTATGTGTGTGTGTGTGTGTGTGTGTGTGTGTGTGTGTGTGTATGTGTATGTGTGTGTTAGTAGGGTTCAAGGCCAGAGACTCAAGCACACAGAGCAGTGTTCCCACTGTTGTGTGCTAGGGAGCAAGGCCAGGGCCCTAAGCATGGTGAGCAAGTCTCCTACCACTGAGCTCACAAGATTTGTATTTGTAAGTGCATAAACTCATAGTAACTTTGTTCAATTTAACTTTATCACCTTCAGGGACTGCAGACTGATGTTTGAAATTGAGGGAAAGAATATTCTAAAAGAAAAAGGAAATCTAATCATGGATCACAAGCGACCTGCTTTGATCTGATCTCTGTAAGCTACTTCACGTGACTCCTTCAGCCAGAACATTTTAAATGTTTCTCTGTTTAAAAACAGTCTCTATTCTTGAAGAAAACCAGGCTACTTGTGGTAAAATACACTCACTTCATGTCAGATCAACTGCTACCCTAGCCCACCTTGTTTTATGACATGTAGTATTTTTAAGACTTATCCACCCCCTGGGGGGGGGGGAAATAATTAAAATATAAACGGTTTGAGTAATGTTTCCTGACCCACTCCCCTCAAAATGCATATAAAAAAAAATCACTAGAGGTATTTAGGTCAATGAATAAATTGTTTTGCATTTATTTTTAATGTTTTCATTTCTATCGTGATAATAAAAGGGGACATCCAATAAAAACACACAGCAGGATAGTAACCATGACTTTAAAAGGGGCATGCTGGGAGAATCCAGGGTGTGATGAAGGCCATGAAGAGATGGGGCACTGCGGATGACGTCATGAAAGAAGAGCCAGGCCCGCCCATCTCTAACACAAGCATCTGTCAGGGGAAGCCCCTGCCCCAGAGCCTCAGCCTGGCACACATCCAGATGGCCCATCAGCTCTCTCCAGCTCTTACCCACTTCCCTTTGTTAACTCGTCTTTTCCCTTCCAGCCTGCCCTAGATCGTGCGTGTGTGTGTGTGTGTGTGTGTGTGTGTGTGTGTGTGTGTGAAGTTAGAGGAGAGTAAAAACTAGGGGAAAGAGAACAAAGTAGAGAAATGGGGGAAAATACAAAGAAAAGGGAAAGAAGAAACTGACTCACTTCCAGCCCCTCTAATACTACAAGGCGGTTTCTAATGAGTTACAGTTTATTGTGTCCCCAGTGGAGGTTTGGTTGCTTTTCTTTCCTTTGTTCTCATTTTTTTTTTTCTGATGGGTAATGATGTTGTATAGCTCAGGCTAGCCTCAAACTTATGATCTTCCTTCTCTGCTTCCCCAGTGCAGAAATCACAGGTATGTGCCCCAATGCCAGCAAAAACTTCGGTTTCTTTCCATTTCTATTAATGTTTGGCTGGGATGTTTGGGACAAGGTATTTGTAGCCCAGACAGACCTTAAAGTCACTAGGTAGCTGAGGTTACCCTTGAACTTGTCACCCTCTTATCTCCACCTCCCACATGCTCCAATTCCAGAGCCATGTTACCACATGTAGCCCAAAGACGATTTTCTAAGCAAGCACTCTACCACTGAGTTACATCCAAATCTTTTCGTTTGTTTGTTTGTTTGTTTGGTTGGTTGGTTGGTTTGGTTTGGTTTTTCGAGACAGGGTTTCTCTGTGTAGCCCTGGCTGTCCTGGAACTCACTCTGTAGACCAGGCTGGCCTCGAACTCAGAAATCCGCCTGCCTCTGCCTCCCAAGTGCTGGGATTAAAGGCGTGCACCACCACGCCCGGCTTACATCCCAAATCTTAAGGAAAAAAAAACAAAAAAGCATATATAGGTTGAAAAAGAAAGTATGTACTTCATATTGGTATCTGGCTATTCCATCTGTGCTATACTGAAAGTGTAAAGTCAACCAGCAGGGGCTAGGGATGTGTGTAATTCAGTAGTAGAGCCTTTGCTTTGAAGCATACCGGCACTTCACACCCACACAATCACACACAATCACACACACACACACACACACACACACACACACACACACACCACTCAGAATTATCAAGAATTTTACATATGTTAATGATAGCTCAAATCTCCTTAAACTATTTAATTGTCTTGCTAATACATAACTTAAACTTGCAGCTTGACAGCCAGGAGTCTGTAAAGGTCCCAGGCATCTCAAGCACTGTGTATGGACTGTTCTGCAAACTATCTCCAAAGAACTCTGAGCTAAGTAGTACTCCTTCAGGGTCAGGTAGGAAGTACATGGCCTCCTGAAGAGGAACCCTAGTGTCTGTCCATCCGTCCGTCCATCCATCTTTCAGAGCTCACTTCCCACTGCAGCATACGTGGCAGGCACCTACAGAAAACACCAGCTCTAATGATTGAAAATATTACTGGCTGGATTTCTTTTTCCTGCCCTTTGAGTATCTTCCAACCCCCTCAAGATGAACAACATCCAAACAGTGTCAAAAGGGATACCACTTGACAAGGAGGCCTGTCCAAAGACGAAGTTCCACGAGTCCCGAGGGTAGAGATCAATCATTGTTATCCCCACGATGCAGAAGGCATCTTCCGGTTTATTCTTCTTCAAGAATGCCAGGATATGTCCTATTTCAAAAGAGATGCGTGCGTAAGCTATACTACATACAGATGTGCCTTCTGCTACTTTAGCTTTGCAAAGGCCCCTCACTTGCCTGTGTGGATTTGTAGGTTTTGTGTGTGCTCATTCACTCTAAAGGAACACTTGGTTTCAGACACCGAAACTGGTTCTAAGAACTTCACCTTCAAACCATAGAAAAATGCTTCACAGTAGCCCTTCAGCCATTTAATATATTCTTCACTGATAACTCTGGTGTTGCCTAGAGAGCCTATGGTGTGGGGGAGAGGGAAGAAATGAAGGCAGACTTTAAAATGATGGAAACATTCTACCCCTTATTCCATAAGCTGTCTGGCATTAGAAACAGAATTCACTGCAAAATATAACACATCTTAACTAGTCATTGATGACAACATGAAGTCAAAAGTAACAATTTCACTGCTAAGTCAATTTGACTACAAAATTCCTACATTAAACAGACTGTCAACAGTGATCATACACAGGGCCAACAAGATGGCTCAGCAGGGAAAAGAGCTTGCAGTATAAACCTGACAATCTCACGGGAAGCAGAGAGCCAAGCTCTACAAAAGCTGCCCTTCGTTACACGCTTGATTTAGTACACGTGTGTCCCCTCCCACACCATACACACAATAATAATACTTTCAATTATCACATATAATATCTAACATACTTAAGGCCCTGGGTTCAATTCCCAACACAACAACAAGAGAAGCCATTAAAAATTGCTTGCTTAAATTAGGTCACCAGCCCCAGTGACAGTGACAGCACTACAGAAAGCCAATCCAAAACTCTCACATTCCCAGCACATACCAATGGACTGAATGTAGATAATGTGTTTCTTTGGACAGGGTGCCTTTCTGTAGCGGTCAGAGAAAAACTGTTGGAAGTCTTGGGGAGCCTCGGGGTGGGAGGAGATCCAGTCTGACTGGGAGTGCACAGTAATGGGCTCAAACAGGTTATTGCGTGGCTGGAAGGCTTCATTCATTAACCGTTGTTCCCCAGCATCTAACTTCTCGTACTGTGACACAAGCACAGGGTCCTTTGAGAGGAGAGCTGTTTTCAGTGTGTGCTCAGAGTGCCGTAGCACCTGCATCTGCCGAGAAAGAAGAAAAAAAGAAAAGGGGGTGGGGGTGGGGGGACATGAGAAGACAGATATAAATGCCATCCATCTATACTGAGGACTACCCGTCCTTCAAACCCATTTCTAGTTTCTCTCAAGAATAAATGAGCTGCTGCTAATGTCTTCAAATGCCACACTTAAGAATTATTTCCCCGAGCAGGGCGTGGTGGTGCACGCCTTTAATCCCAGCACTTAGGAGGCAGAGGCAGGCGGATTTCTGAGTTCGAGGCCAGCCTGGTCTACAGAGTGAGTTCCAGGACAGCCAGGGCTACACAGAGAAACCCTGTCTCGAAAAACAAACAAACAAAAAACAAAAAAAAAAGAATTGTTTCCCCGAGCCGGGCATGGTGGCGCACATCTTTAATCCCAGCACTCCCAGGTGGATTTCTGAGTTCGAGGCCAGCCTGGTCTACAAAGTGAGTTCCAGGACAGCCAGGGCTACACAGAGAAACCGTGTCTCGGAAAAAAAAAAAAAAAAAAAATTGTTTCTCCACGTGCAATCAGTTTATTGGGGGAAAGTACTTAAAGAATGAAAAGGAAAACCATTCATTCAGTCCATTCTTGTATCTCCTAATGAACCTGCTGCTCCCACCCTAATAGCTATTGGTAAGTTGGGCATAGTGCTGGAAACCAGTACTCAGGAGACAGAGGCAGAAGACTGAAAGTTGACACTCAGCCTGAATTATATAGCAACATTGTCTCAAAAACAGTAACTAACAGCTTTTTTTTTTTTTTTTTTTTTCCCAAAACAGGGTTTCTCTCTATAGCTCTGGCTGTCCTGGAACTCACTCTGTAGACCAGGCTGGCCTTGAACTCAGAACTCCGCCTGCCTCTGCCTCCCGAGTGCTGGGATTAAAGGCATGTGCCGCCACTTCCCGGCTAGCAGTGACTCTTAAATCCTACTGATGTCCAACGTCCTCTGTCATTTGACAACAATCGTACATTTTGAGCTGACTCACTTTGGCTACTGGATCACTGGATCAACACATCCCTTCCAGTGTCACTCCAGGATATTTGATAATGAAAAGAATAATGGTTCTTGTTATTTAACTGCAGGTTGGCAAGATCCATCTCAGCCCCTTAAGCTTACCTTGTCAGCCATAAAACACTGGGTTGGATCTAAGATGACCAACGAGACGCCAGACTCATGGTGATGGGATTTTCCCCATTCCTATCGAGTCCCTAAGTGGCCCGTTCATCCTTCCTATCAAGCAGACGCATTCCACGACGAGGCTTTTTGAGTCAGAAAAGAAAAAAAGATGAATGTTTCTGTCCATTTAGTTTGTGTTTTCTAATTAACGGCCTTTTCAATTTTTGGTTGGTTGGCTGGTTTTTTGTTTTGCTTTGTTTTGGGGGGGTAGGGGTGGGCGTGGGGACAGGGTTTCTCTGTATTTCTCAGTTTATTAACGACTGATTTTGAAATTGAAGCTAACTCCTGTGCTCAGTGAACTTCTGAATTCTGGAGCTCAAGAGGGTGACACTGACTAAGAAAGGATCCCAGCGACTACGCTGAGTGTAGCTCATCTCGATACTGCACATCTGGGCTGAGGTTTTAGTTTTACGGGATGAAATTTAAAAAGAAAAAAAAATCACCATGGCCCCGTTCAGTCTACCTACCTTTATAAAGGAGAAATCTCCAGCTGCTGTTTTTCCATTTAAGTTTTTCTAAGGACAATGCATGCCTGGCAAAGGGGTGTGGCCATCACCCTAATAAAAGAGACAGAGTGGAAAGTCAGAAGGCCTCCACATCCTAGTCCAACGTGGATGGTGACGCTGAAGAAGTGTGCAGGGAGCCATCGTACAGTCACTGCAGGGACCGGGTGGGGTGGGGGGCTTGGATGCTTCGGTTCTATAACCGGAACATCTCCCGCCAAGTGGGTCTCGCCAGACGCGCTAGCTGATTGCCCATAGCAACTTGCACGGTATGTGCAGACGCCACCCAGTCTCTGCTTGAGTGAACCGAGGGGGCCTCCCCGGAACTCAGAGTTCGCGTCTTCTACCCGGGGAGCAACCGGAAAGGCCCGCGTCGTTCCCAAGAGACATCCTGCCCCCGAGGTCCCCTGCTTCCGCCGCAGCTATCCCTCCTCCCTCCCACATCCGCTCCTCCCCAACGATCAACACCTTCCTCCCCCTCCCCGGCCGGGCCCTGACGGTTCCTCATACCACCCTCACCCGGACAGGCCTTTAGGCCGCCCTCAAGCTGCCACGGTGGTCCTACCGCGCATGCGCCTCGCGCGGACGCACCTCGCCCTTTCACGCATGCCCCGCCCACACCGCCCACTAGCAAGACGCGTCTTCCCGCCCCTCAATCGTCGCCCCGCCCCTTTCTGTGCTCTTCCCTCCTCCAAACACTGAGCCCGCCCCACTCCTCCAGAAAGGCCCCGCCCATGTGCTGTAGCCCCGCCCCGAAGGCGTGACCCCTGTCCTTTTCACTACACTCGCTGTGTGTGGTTGACTACAGTAGTAAGGGGGCGATGTAGTGTCGGACAGTCCCCAGTCGTCGCTGTTTCGCGCCGGCCCTCACGGGGGCGCCGCGACCCGCTCCTCGCGGGCGGTGCAGGGTCACGGAACCACCTGCCGTGGGCTGAGCCTGAGTAATTTAACCACTGGGTCCAAATAAGTCAGCCGTGTCCGCGGCTTGACACATCACCCGCTGGACTTTCCCTTCTTAGTCGGTTTGCCCGACTGTCGCGGCCTCACCGCTGTCAGGAAGCAGGGCGTGGGGCATAGGGTTGCCTTTGGTCCTTGGGGAACTAAGAGCTTAGAGCTCGGACCCCCAGGAGCCTGAGGCTCTGGAAGGGGAAGCCCCAGGGCCGGATCTCCTGATCCCCGCCCCCAGCATATACCTATTCAATCCTTTTGCATCTCTGGGCGCTTCAGGCCTCAGGACGGTCAAACCAGGGGATGATGCCACTATTTTATCAACATCCTCTCATCCTTGGAAAGTAAGGACCTCACACCTTACATCTCTGTACCCTTCCTCCTACCCAACCCCCAACCTTTTTGCTCTCTTCTTGTCTGTGCACACTGCTCTAATTATCCTTACCCAGCTATTATAACAAGGCTCAAATGGGTTGTCCTTACTGCCCTTACAAAGTTGACAAAAGTGGTTTATTTTGGGAGGGTCTCCTGTCAAGGCTGGCCTTGAACTCACTATGTAGCAGAGGATGTTCCTGTGTCTGACATCCGAGCACTGCACACACTCACACACACACACACACACACTCACACACACACTCACACACACTCACACACGCACTCACACACGCACACACACATGCACACACACATGCACACACACCACACACACACACTCACACACACACATGCACACACACACTCACACACACACGCACTCACACACACTCATACACACTCACACACACACACTCACACACACACACACACACACATATATATTCTTTCAAATTTTCATACATATATAATGTACTTCGGTTATATTTCCCCAGGATCCCCTCTGATCCTCTTTCCCCTCTCATGAGATCACTCCCCAACAACCTGATCATGTTTTTCTCCTGGGACATTTTTAATCAGCTGTAGACATGATGCCCCTTTAGTCTAAATACTCCAGAGAATGCTTCTAAACAAGGAAATTTTTCTAAGTAGTCACAGGACACCTACACTGGGAATTCCTACCAATCGCTCTGATTGCAGTCTAACACCACAGGATTCCTGCTTTCCATTTTTCTGTGTGTACTCCCTTCCATACTAATGAAAAGTCTATCTCCCACTATTCATAATTCACTTCTGCATTTAACTGCTCTGTGGTACAATATGCACTGAGGGTAATTTCAGAATAACTAATCCATACCATTGCAGACAAATAGTCCTGCCAATAATCAGAAATTATTCATGGTCCCGTATAGCCAGAGGATGCATAGTATACTTTGCAGTTTACATCATCTAGGTGAATTCCTCCCTATTCAGTCCAGCACCACATCTGCCTGAAACTTACTGTATCGCCTAGGCTGGCCGCAGATTCACGACAATCTCCCGCCTCAGCCTCTGGGGTGGTAGGATCACAAGTATGCATACTCACACCCATTGATAATTGTGTTACTTTTTTTTTTAATCACATAACATGGCAGATGTTTTAAACCCAGCACCATGGGAGGCAGAGTCAGTTAGAGATAGGCTCTATAATCTCCTTTGAAACACACCTCCCAGCATACCTGTAAGGGCGTATTCTTGATTAGGTTAAGTGAGGTAGAAAGAGGGAACTTAAATGGTTGTGGCACCATCACGTGGTCAGGGGGCCTGGACTGAGGGCAAACACCAGTAACCATAGCTCTCTGCGTCCAGACTGTGGACACAATGTAACTAGCTGCCTCTGGCTTAAGCTGCCATGCCTCTTCCATGGTAATACAGATTGGGTCCTCTGAAACTATAAGCTAAAATGGGTTTCTCCTTAAGTTTCCACTCCTCAGGCATTTGGTCACAGCAGTGAGAGAGGTGACTAGCACAGGAGGAGACTAGATGACGACCAGTGTGGCCCCCCATGGATTGGATTGGTGGCACTATGAGACTTCAGGCCGCAGCATATTACCTGAGAACCAAAAAGTAGAGTTGATAGACAGCACTTACCAGCACGCTGATCTGGGTTCCACGACTCCCAGAACTGTGAGAAGTATAGTTCTGTTGTTCTTATAGGCATGTGGAGAGGTGTGTCAGTCTGTTAAGATATCATAGGGAAGTAGAAATGGCTAGTGAAGGACTCCTGTGTGTGCAGGGTTATGGACTAAGCCCTGGTTCTCAGAGGCAAACTGGCAGAGGGCCAGCTCATCCCCTGAGAGGAGGCCCCAGAGTATGAACGTGGGAATGGCTTCCCTGAGGCCATCCTGGGTTTCCCAGAAAAGGATAATCTCCCAACTGACTGTGTTCTAAAAAACGGTAGGCAGTCAACAGCCTGAGGGCTCCACAAATGTTGACAAAGTCTGAATTTTCTTTCTGTGTTTAAATTTTAAAGTGTGTGTGTGTGTGTGTGTGTGTGTGTGTGTGTGTTGCGCTTGCACATTCTTACACACTTGCCACAACAGACAAATGAAGGTTAGAGAGAACTTCAGGTCTCTTTCCATCATGTACGCTCTGGGATCAAACTCCTCGGGTCCTCAGCCCTGTCTGATATCAAGTCCCCTTACCCACCCAGCTATCACGGCCCTCCCCCTTTTTCATGTCTTGCTATTGATCAGGTCTCACTTTGTAGCCCAAGCTGGTCTAGAACTCACCATGCTGCTCAGCTTGACCTTGAACTGACCTTGAACTGATAGCAATTAGCAATCCCCTCGCATCTACTTTTGAAGTATTAGACTTACAGGTGTGAATTACCGCATCTGAATCTTTTTAAAAATCTTGTTTAAAAATTGTTTTAAGCGCATGGTTAGGTGCTTATACAATGGCACATGTGTAGAGGCTAAGAGGGGTGATTCTCTCCTTCCACGGTGGCTGCCAGGAGTCAAACGCAAGTCTTCAGGCATGCGCAGCAAGTGCTTTTATCCACTGAGCCACCTCACTGACCTAAAAGTCTGAGTTTTAAATTACTAGGGTTTTTTTGTTGTTTTTTTTGGTTTTTTGGTTTTTTGAGACAGGGTTTCTCTGTATAGCCCTGGCTGTCCTGGCACTCACTTTGTAGACCAGGCTGGCCTCGAACTCAGAAATCCACCTGCCTCTGCCTCCCAAGGGCTGGGATTAAAGGCGTGTGCCACCATGCCCGGCCCTAGTTTTTTTTTTTAATTATGTGTATATCTGTGGGTATATATATATGCACATGAGTGCAGGTGCCTGTGGTGACCAGAAGAGGCCATCCAACCCCATGGAGCTGGAGTTTCAGGTGGTTGTGACCTGATTAGGTGCCTGGAACCAAATCTGTGTCCTTTCTAAGACCACACTGAGGTGCCGCACCATCTCTCCAGACTACTGCCTCTATGCTACGTTCTGCAGCATAGCTTTCAAGCCTCAGAACCTGTATGTTTTATGCTTTATTTATTTATTTATTTATTTATTTATTTATTTATTTATTTATTTGGGCTAAACTCTTCTTCTGTAGCTCAGACTGGCTTGGAACTTACTAGAAAGCCAGCCCAGGTGGGCCTTGAACTCAAGGCAGTTCTCCTGTCTGTCTGTTCCTGGTACTGGGGTTATAGGCATATGAATCACCACACCCTATTTTAACCTATTTTAGGCTACCCTATTTTAACATAAGGTTAAGAAGTTCTCAACCATTTACTCCCTAGTATGAATTCATTATATTTTTCTTTTTCTCCAGCCCTTACCTGATATCTACTGTTAGCATTTCTTCTAGGCTCTGCCCCACAGTTACCTGGCAACAGCCAGGTGTACCTAATTCACTATAAAAGGGGCTGCTTGACCCTTCCTCTCTCTCTTGCTCTTCTTACTCCTTTCTTCTCTTCCCTCTCTGTCCCTTCTCTCCCCATTCCCCTGCCCCCTCTTTCTCCACGTGTTCATGGCCTGCCTCCTCTCCTTCTTCCTCTTCCTCTCCCTCTCCCTCCCTCTCCCTTCTATCTGCCTTTCTCTGTCTCTACTACCCCCTCAACTCCCCTCCCCATGCCCTAGATAAACTCTATTCCATGTGGCCGGTACCTCAGGGGAAAGGGATGCCTCAGTACAGGCCCCCAGAGGCACCCCCTTTCCCCACACCATACCACACCTCCACCAAACATACCCGTAGCTTCTTTTTCTTTTTTATAAAACATGGCATCCACTACCCTCATTTTCTCCAGCCCTTAGCACAACCCTGAGGAAATGAAACTTTGCTTGGTCAGGAAGCAGGAACAGGTAGATAATTTAGGGTTATAGACAAACCAAGTGGGGTGACAGCCTAGAGGTAGGTGCAGCAGATGGGGAGGATGTTGTAATGCAGGAAATAAGATGCTGGCACCATATAGCAACAGGGAGGCAGGAAGATAAAAAGAATTATTTGATTAAAAACAATTCTAACCTACGCTTCAGTTATGCTCAAAGCGAAGGCCGCGTGTAAAGGAGAAGGAGTTGACCATCTCCCTCCACTGCGGAGAACCTGCCCACTGAGGCCTAGAACTCAAAGCCCATGGGGACCAAACAGCATCATGCAGAGGGACCATAGAACCCAGAACAACACAGTTTTTGTTCCCAAACAGCTAATGTCTTGGACTATTTACTTCATGCAAACCAAGGCCAGATTCTTCCATAATGGGCTAGCTTTGGGAGTGCCCAGGGAGAAGGACCATTAGCAAAAATGAAAAGCAAGATATCTTTTAGTCCATTAAGTTAAAAGAGGATTTTTTTCCCCTCTCCCTCCTTTATTATTTATGACTTGTGACTTCAGTTACTGTTTCCCGGAACAAGTGTTATGGGTCTACTGTTTACTGAAGCAAAATAGATGCTTATCAGCCAGTAGGCAAGCTACAGATTGCTAAGTCGTCAGGGAGCCCTTGGGTCCTGTGGCCTCTGGGTGTCCTTTGATGTCATATGAGGTGAGTTGTTTTCTGTGCCTCTGACGGTTCCTAAAACCTGTCGCTATCTGATATGAAAATGTAGAGACACACATATCCACGTACGTGTCTGCAATTTCTATACAAAATCTGAAACATACACATGAACTGCAAGTGAATACAGTAAGCCCAAACGGAAAGGGAGGTCAGCCCTTTAGTTTTCACTTTAAGAACATCACCTGCAAGAAAAAGTTAGCGGTTTAGTGTATGAATGGGTGAGGGGAACAAGCTTCAGGGCAGTGGCCCCTGTGACCACTGGAGGACGCCCAGGACTCCCCCAACGAGTGGCTCAGACCCGTGCTATACAGCTCCTTCTGAAAAGGTTTAGGTTTTTTATTTTTTTTATTTGGGTTCCCCCACCCCACTCCTTTTTTTCAGTCTTTAAGGTGGGGTGAAAAGGTGTCGGCCTGAAGGAGACGCACAAAAGAAAGAGGAAGTGTCTTAGCACTCAGCTAGCGCAAAGCAACCACCCACACTTGTCTGTGACCTCTATGGAAACACTGTATGCGTCCTACTCCGTGTCTTTTCGGACTTTTGGGGGGCCGGTGCAGCTTGCTACCCAAGCTTACTATCGGCCAGGTCAGGGTAAAGCCAATCCAGACAGAGCTCCTTTCCGGAAACGGAAGACAGGGCTTCTATGCTTGCTAAACCCCAAGCATGTTTCAATGCTTCTCCTGCATGAGCTGAAAACCACGTAGCCCCAGTGACGTGGTACCAGGGACTGCCCTGCTTGTTGTACTTTCTGAGGATGCTGCGAGCCACCACACCCCGCCTCAAGCTCTCTCTCCAGGCAGTCTTTTGCGTCCTGGTGGAATGACTGGGGGGGGGGGGGGAGTCTTTTGCCCTTTTGCTAAATCCAGACACTGGGCTGCAGGTCCTGAGCACCCTAGGGCAGGGGTTGGAAACTTACTTAAAGAAGAGGAAACCAGCAGGTGTACCGCCAGGTGTGACATTAGCATCATTTCAAACCATTCCTTGTGCAAGGTAGAAAACTCGACTTCAGTCAACAAAATGAAGAAAGGCAGTAAGACACGCTAGGGACAGAAGAACAAGCTAAGGAACAAACAAAATCACAGCTGCTCCTTCCGCCCGGAAATAACCCTTGTGAGCCTTGGCTGAGTGTACAACTTCCTTCTGGTTTGCGTTTTTTGTTGTTGTTGTTGTTGTTTGTTTGTTTTGTTTTGTTTTTTTGAGACAGGGTTTCTCTGTATAGCCCTGGCTGTCCTGGAACTCACTATGTAGACCAGGCTGGCCTCGAACTCAGAAATCTGCCTGCCTCTGCCTCCCAAGTGCTGGGATTAAAGGCATGCGCCACCACGCCCGGCTCTGGTTTGCGTTCTGTTTGTTTGTTTGTCTGTTTGTTTCAACAAAATTGGAACAATGAGGGAGTTTGCAAATAACATGTTCTAGTGGTCCAGTTTACTTCTTACTCCAGAGAGTACAGGGCTCTTCGGTTTAAGGATGCTCACAACTGTCCTGTTTATAATTCTGAGAACTAGACAAGTCATAATCTCATAAAAGACTCTGTTGTTATTAGAAAGATTAATTTCATGCTGCAGTAACATAGAGGGATGGCCAAAGGTCTCCAGTTTTGGCTTGTTCTGGTTTAGCTTTTGGAGACAGCGCCTTGCTGTAGCCCGGGCTGGGATAAAGCTGAGGACCCTCTGACTTCAGTCTCCCTGAATGATGGGATTACAGGTGTTCGTCACTGTGAAAAAATGTTTTAATTTCAAAACTATATATAACGTTGATACTATTTATATAAAAACATGGGTACACATGCATAACGCTTGGCTAAAACATCTATCTAAAAAGGTAGACTGTCTGTGCTATTCATTCATATTTTTATTATTATTTTATATTTCTGCAGTTAGCAGTCTTGGTTTTATATTTTTAAAAACCTATTCGCTTTGCAAAATTATTGTCATCTCTGCTTATTGATATGAAGTGTATCCATCATATAATGAGTATTAAGGGCAGCTACAAAATACATACGTGCTATGACACAATTTTCCTATTTTATATTTTTCCAAATAAATAAACATAATTGGGGGCCGAGAACGTAGCTTAGCTGTAGACAGCTTGCCTGGCAACTGGTGAGGCCTCACTTTCTGGTTCATAGGTAAAGCCTGCCTGTCTGGGTTATTATTTATCTATTTGTTTGTTTGTTTGTTTGTTTCTATGATCTCTATTTTTAACTATGTATATGGGGGGGGGGGAGGTTATGTGTGTGAGCACAGGGCAGCTAGAAACCGAACTCAGGTGTTATATAATAGTACATGCCTTTAACCTTCAAGCATCTCTCTAGCGCCTCTAGGGTCTCTTTTTTTTTTTTAAAGATTTATTTTTATTTATTATATGTAAGTACACTGTAGCTGTCTTCAGACACTCCAGAAGAGGGAGCCAGATCTTGTTACGGATGGTTGTGAGCCACCATGTGGTTGCTGGGATTTGAACTTATCACCTTCGGAAGAGCAGTCGGGTGCTCTTACCTGCTGAGCCATCTCACCAGCCCCTCTAGGGTATCTTATAATGACACTGATTCTATTCATACGGGTCCCACTGCCCTTGTGCAATTACCTCCTTGCTGGGTTAGATCTTCAGCACTGTAACTACAAATGAAACTTCATAGTTTGATTTAAATTGGTAAATAAGAACCAATATAATTTTTACATTGCAATATAATATTTACACATAAATTATATATATACTTTTAAAATACTGATTACTTGTTACATTTTAAGCAATAAATATATTTCCATGTTGGTGAGAGAGGAAAAACAATGATATTTGGAGCTGCATTGAGGAAGAACACAGACTAGTCTATGGCCGCAGCAACTGAGGGAATAGCAGGTGTCCAACACACTAAGTCCAATACAGCTTGGATCCTTTGCTGGCATGACTTGCTCTGCCATTTGACACTCACTATGCCTTTGGGTTTTCTGGGTCACTGTTGTCCCTAGGCTCCAGCCAGCCAACCAGGAACCTACAAAGGCCCTGAGGGAGCGAGGTGCAGGTCCCCTGTGGTTTTGTTGAGTGGGGGCTCTGTGAGGAGTGAGCCAGTCTATTTCCCTGTGTTCCTGAGGCTCAGGCCTCAGCACAGAGAGAACAGGGGATCTGTGAGAGATGGGCTTGTGTTCAAGCTGGGCCCTTCCAGATCCTTGGTGGCTCATCTCAAATGATCTACTTACAATGGGTCCTCCTGGTGTCATGGTTCCCAACCGAGGACAATAAGAACCTCTGCGGAACAAGGGCGGAGAAAAGTAAGACCTGAAAACAGCATATCACACCTGGGTGCCAGCCGATGATCCAACCACCGTAGTATCAGCATCGCGGTAAAAGCCCGGTGCCCTGAGAGCCTGTAGGTCCTTGTTAGCTAAGAAGCCAGCAGTGGCCACAACGTGCTCATGACATAGTCTCGTGGCTGGACACATTGGTCACGAAGTCTAATTACAGAAGTACTCTTTGACAAAAAATGGTCTGTTGGTGTGAGTCATCGGGGTGGTTAACCCTCGGGCCTGGGGTGTTCCTGGGAAGGAGCTGAAATACACACATTTCTATGAAATAACAATCCCATGACGTTTTCAGAGTCCACAGACTCTTGCTTCTCTGACGGCAGGTGATAAAAAAAAAATCACTCTGGGGCTGGCGAGATGGCTCAGTGGTTAAGAGCGCCGACTGCTCTTCCGAAGGTCCTGAGTTCAAATCCCAGCAACCACACGGTGGCTCACAACCATCTGTAACAAAATCTTCTGGAGTGTCTGAAGACAGCTACAGTGTACTTACATATAATAAATAAATAAATCTTTAAAAAAAAATCACTCTGCTCCGGTGTAGACGTCCTTTCACACTTACACACACACCTCTGCCCATTGCAGGCTGTGGGTAGCCTGCAGGGGGGAAATGTTTTAAAAGACAATTCAGATAACTTCAGGTCCTACAAAAAAAGAAAAAAAAACCGCAAACAGGAGAACGTTCTGTTTCACTTGGGCAGCCATGACTATAAAGAGGCTTTGGCCATAATTAGGTTTCTCGGTACAAGGACCCAGGTGGGAGAAGGGCGATGATGTCACGCCCCTCCTCCCCTGCAATATTTGGATTTCTTATCTGGAGTATCCTCAAGCTTATTGACTGTCAAAGTATTTGTTGACATTTGAAGTCCGTCTCCATGGCTTGGTGGCTGGGAGAGCAGCACCAGTCCTCAGGGAGGTACAGCAGAGTCTCTGTCCCCTCCTGACTGTGTGACTGGGATAAGTCTGTGTCTTTGTCTCTGGAGCTGACACGGAATGCTGCTACGGGCCTTGCATTAGGTAGAGGAAGCCACCAAGGAGTGCTATGACAAATTTCTACTGTATACTTACACCCCGACAGAAGTGGACTGTGCCGTTTGGTGGAGTAGAGATGCAGAAATGCACAGTGTACTAGCTGGCTGTGGCTGGCTGTGGCTGGCTGTGGCTGGCTGTGGCTGGCTGTGACTTTTTTTTTCTTTTGAGACAGGGTATCACTGAGTAGCTCTGACTAGTGTGAAACTTGCCATGTAGACTAGGCTGGCCTCAAACTCATGGAGGTCTGTCTGCTTTCTGCTTCCCAAGTGCCGGCACTAAAGTTGTGCACTCACAGGGATAGTTCAAAACATATTAGTTGGAATATAACTGACTTGCTGACTTGGGGTGTGACCATCAGTGACCTGACACAGCAAGAATGGACTAGCCTTGTCTTAATTATCCAAAAGAAAATGGTGATAAGGAGACCCTAGTGTTGTCTATGCCTCTCTCTCTCTCTCTCTCTCTCTCTCCCTCTCTCTCTCTGTGTCTCTGTCTCTCTGTCTCTCTCTCTCCCTCTCTCTCTCTGTGTCTCTGTCTCTGTCTCTGTCTCTCCCTCTGTGTGTGTCTCTGTCTCTGTCTCTCTGTCTCTCTCTCTCCCTCTCTGTCTCTGTCTCTCCCTCTGTGTGTGTGTGTCTCTGTCTCTGTCTCTGTCTCTCTGTCTCTGACTCTCTCTCTCTTTCTCTCTCTCTCTCTCTCTCTCTCTCTCTCACACACACACACACACACACACACACACACACACACACCAAGACTGAACACATACATTCATAGGTCTTCCCTTTGATGGGAAGGCAACTGCAACAAGCCTTCTGGGAAAGACCTATTTTAGTGGGATAATCCTTATAGCCCCCAAACATTCAAACTTGGTTCTTTCTTTCTCTTCCTTCACTGTGTGAGAGCATAGCAAGAAGCTGGCCATCTGGCATTAGGGAAGAGGGCAGTCATCAGAGCACAATGAAACTGGCACTCCAATTTCAGACTCTTAGCCTCTACAGTGAGTCACAAAAGCTCGGTGCGTGTACCACCAAAGGAAATCTGTGATAGCAATCCAAAGACATGAAGACTCTGGTATGAGCTAAGGCAGCCCTGGAATCCATTGTTCTGGGATCGGTTTCTCTCTTTGACACTCCATTTCTGTTGTGGACCAAACCTTGGTTGGCACAATCTTATGATACCAAAAAAAAAAAAAAAAAAAAAATGGAAGTGTTTTTGTAAATACTTTTTTCTTGCACTCCAGTTACAATGAAAGTTTGCTGAAGTGCTTACTCTGGCCTGAGGTCATTTTGGCTTCCTAGTTCTGACCCATGTGTGTTACAGTTTTTAAAGTTTGACTTTTCTAAGGATTTCCCGACAGCACAAGCTTTCTTGGTATATCTAAATTGTATGTAAATAATTAATGATTTCTTGGTAGAAACATGTTCCAAATATTTCATAGGATATATTTACATTAAAAAATTATTTTTGTTCACCTGAAATCCTAAGTGCATAGACTTTTTGTGTTCTCCCCCCCCCCCCCGTTTGGGTGCTAGCAAAGGCACCCCCAGCTCTATGCATGCCAACCTGATGCCGTGGTCCTGGACTAGGTCTCAGGCTGACATCCTGAGTTTTTATTTGCTCAGTATGACAGCCTTATTTCCCAGGGAAGTCTGATTTCCTTTTTCCAAATCCTCAGAGGTGGTGCTGACTTTTTGGATGCCACGTAACCTAGAGACAGTTGTAATGTGTTAAAGTGTTCTGCCTCCCTCTGTCCTTAGAATGAAACACTCTGGCTGAAAGCAACTGAGGGAGGAAAGGATTTATTTATTTATTTATTTATTTATTTATTTATTTATTTGGTTTATACTTTCAAGTCACAGAACCCATCATTGAGAGAAGTCAGGGCAAGGGCTTGAAAGCAGAGACCATCACCGCTCACCGGCTCATTCCCTCAGCCTCAGCTCGCTTTGCTCATACATGCCAGGACCGCTAGGTTCCAGGTGGCATTGCCTAAGCAGGCTGGGCCCTCCTGCATCTGTTAACAACCAAGATAGTCTCCACAGATGGACCCACAGGCAGTTACTCAACTGGGGCTTTCCTCTCAGCTGACTCTAAACTGTGTCAAGTTGGTAATTAAAGCTAAGGACAGGGGTCTGGAGAGATGGCTCAGCAGTTATGAACAATTGCTGTTCTTCCAGAGAATCCGGGTTAGTTCCCAGCACTCGTGACAGGTGGCTCTCAGGCATCCGTGATCCAGGGAATCAGATGCCTCTGGCTTCCTCAGGTATGAGGTACACATCACCAGTAGCAGCAGCAGCAGAAATAAAACAAAGGCAGTTGTGGGAGGCTTCCTTCAGTCAGCCAACCCAGGTCAGAAAAAAAGACATCACTCTGACATAGATGACGATGAGAGCCACAGAAGGGTCACCCGAGGAGGAGTTCAATACAGGACCGCTCTGAGGAGGCAGGGCAGGCCTCACAGGCAGGCACAGAGGCTAAAGGATTCAGAGGCATCCGAAGGGCAGGGCACACTGACCACCTAGCACATCACCCTGAAGGTGCAGACATGAAGACATCTAGCTGCAATGGACACAGGAGCTGCAGAGGGCTTGTGTGGGTGTCAGGAAAAGCAGGGGAGACCTGACTACCAGGCCTCAGCAGAATATGCAACAGGCTTTGGTTGAAGGCTGGGCCTGCATCTGCCTCATTTCCCAATGGTTCGCCCAGAACGTATGTTCAATAAAGGCTTGCCAGACTAGCGGCCTTGCCTCTTGGTCACCAGAAGATGCTGAAGCCATCTCCCAAGAGGTTGTCAGGATGGAAGAAGTGTGATTGGGGCAGAGAGTTGAAGGAGAGAGGACCAAAAGGAAGACTGGACAGTCACCTGGGAGACCTCTGGAGTTTCTTGAGAAGTGCTCAAGGCTGAGCTTTGAAAGGGGCGGCAGGGATGGAGCTGAGGATGGAGAAAACCTCACCCCCAGTCACCTGCCTGGTGAGCGTGGTAGGGGCTTCGACTGTTGTCCAGCCTTGCTCTGGGTGGCCAGGGCACGTCACTGTCTCTCTAGGGCTTAGCCTCCTCCGTGGAAAGTGAGGAGGGAAATGAGAAGTTTCCCTTCTGTTCTGGGACTATGAGGCTGAGATTTGGTGACTCATGTGAAGGGTGGGTGGGTGGGTAGTGTCAGGGAACGGAAGGAGCCTGAAAGGTCAAAGATAGCCCTATGGAGAAAATGATGCATCTGTCTGGGGGGAAAAAGGGAAGTGGGGATTGCTGAGCCGAGGGCAGGGAGGTGACATGTTTGATATTAGGGAATTTTAGAGACATGAGGACACGTCTTCACAGCAAGCAGGCAATAAACTCGAGAAGCATAAGCAATGGGACATTCTCTCTATAGTGGAATGTGATTGGATAGAAAAGATCAGTCACCACCACCCTCCCCACAAATGTCCAGATCCTAATCTAGAACCCATAGATATTAATCCTGTTAGTGGAGCCTTGGGGCAAGGGTATTCATGACTCTAAGACATCCAAATTCCTTTGAAAGGAAAATGGGTTTAAAGAATCCCCTGCTTATATATATATATATATATATATATATATATATATATATATATATATATATCCTATGGAAGCATTTCTCAACCTCAGCCCAGGTATTCGGAGATCACTGCAGCTGAGGTAAAGGAGGGCAGACTATCTCCTGAGCTAGTGGCATGCCTGCTCATGTGGTACTGAGAGAATGGAAGGTGCACGCTGCCCACATGGTACTGATTTTGCAGGCTGGAGAATGGAAGTTGTAGGGTCATGGAGCTTGTAACCAGGTTCTGGAAAGTTCTGGAAAGCCCCTGAAGCATTGCAGTGCATGGCAGTGTTGGATTTCCTTCGAGGAGGCCTTGAGAGGCCGCTGCGTGAAGCTGTGAAGGTAAGGCCTAAGATGCCACAGACACCCACAACGTTGGAGATTCCAGGACCATGGGACATCTGTGGAGGGAAGCAAAACAACAGACTTAGAGTAGAGCCTGCCCATGTCAGGGGCTACATGTCCTTAAGGAGATACAACTAGGGTTAAGTTGGATGAATAGCTAAGTCCACTGGAGCCCAGAGGATGATGCCACCAAGAGATGCTGGATGTCCACCCAGGATGCTGGACATGGAACTACAAGATTTGGTATTTTCCCTGCTGGATTTGGTCTTGCTTTGGGGTCTTACGGTTTCCATTGCTGTGGTGAACTCTGATCTTCGATATCCTGTTTCTCCCATGTGGAATGGAATGTCTACTCTGGTTCATCATATGTGAGCTGGCTCACGGTGAAGGGACTGCCTGAGACTTAGAAGAGATGTTGGACTTTTGAAATGGTGTTGCGACTGCTAATATTTGGGGTACTCTCAGAGACCAGACTAAGCGTGTTTTGTGTTCCAAGGTGAACAACAACAGGCCCCTTGCCCACTTCCCCGGCTCCCCGTATTGTCACACTGTCATAACCTCCTATTCCAACGTGAATGGGGAATGCCCACCATAAATTCTCATGTTTAAAGACTTGGTAGATCAAAGATCATTTTGGCTGTGGTAAATGGGGGGCAGGCCACCTCTTGAGCTAGCAGCATCACCTGCCCACATGGTACTGAATTTGCCGGCCTGCCAGTCATCTGGTAGCACTCTTTTGGAAGGCTGAAAACCAGTAGGGGGTGGAGGCAGAGCCTTGATAAGAGAAGTGAGTCACTGGGGTGGGGCCTTGAGTTTTGGTAACCAAGATCTTTTTCCTTCTGTGTACCCGACCATTTTATACTCCTGCCATCATGCATTCCCCGCTACAACAGAATGTATCCCTTCTTAAACTGTGAGCCAAAACAGAGCCTTCCTCTCTTAAGTTGTGTTTGTCACAGCAGTGGGGGAAAAAAAAATCAACCCACTCTGCCTTCCTGCTTTCCAAAAACCAATTAGAGTTCTTGCTGTGACCTGCTCCCACCCAGTCATAAGCGCCATTGTACCTCAGGCCAACCCCTCTCCATAGAGTTCTCTTCCCTGTCTGTGTCTCTCTTTTCTCTCACCGCAGCCAGCCATATTTTTTCTTTTGCCTGCTACCTAGGGGACTTTTCTGGTGAGGCCAGGGCCATCCTCTATACTCCTGGTGCCTTGCAGAAGCTTGCTCCAATCAAGGTACCAGCCCAGGCAAAGCTCCATACATGGTAAACTCTCAGCTTCCTCCTAACCATGCTGGCCCGTGTAGCCAGCATGCAGCCTGCGCTGTTCCTCACGTCCAAGAGCCTCTGTTGTGGTTGTTTGGTGTTACTGTGGGTTTAGAGACAGGATTTTGCTCTGTAGCCCAGCCTGGCTTGAACTTGGGGTAACCTCCTTTATCTCTGGTCTTCCCAACACCATCCGCCACATCTGACATGACCGCCACATCTGGCATGACCAGGTATTTTAGCATCCTTAAAGCCTTGGACCCAGTGCCTTCTCCTCCACCCAGTTGTCCCTGGATCTGCCTAGGTGAAAGAAAACAAGTACTTTCTGGTTCTTTCAAATGCATCTCAGAAATACTACCTTAGTTTAATGATATGGGCTTCTATCTCTAGCCTGGCTATGAACACCTTAAATTCCATTCTGTAAGTAGATCTTCTTGGTCGTGTTTTGTTTTGTTTTGTTTTGTTTTGTTTGAGATAGGGTCTCACTATGTAGCCCTGGCTGGCCTTGAAGTTACCAGAGATCTGCCAACTTCTGTCTCTGGAGTACTGGAATTAAAGTCATGTGCCACCATGCCCGGCACACAGGTCACTTTGTCACTAAAGTCATCCATTACATAACTGGTACAGTAAACACAGTAAATTCTGTTACACTCTATAGGCTTTTGAACTCTTAACACGTATCCAGCAAGCCATTAGATTCTTAGCATTCAGGGGCTGGTTGTGGCAGAATTAGCATCTTTGCCCTTTGAAACCACCACCACCTTTCCCCCCACCATACCCCCTCCTTCCTTTCTCCTCTTCTCCTCCTCTTTTCCTCTTCTGCCTTCTTCCTCTCCTCCCTTTCCATCTCCTCTTCCTCCTCCTCTCCTTCCTCCCTTTTTTATTTTCCTTCTCTTTCCCTTCTCACCCTTTTCTCCTCCCCCCCCCCCTCCTAGTTCAGCATTAGAGAACAAACCAGACCCAGGACCTTGTACATGCTGAGAAAACACTCTGCTGTGGCGGTTAGCTGGCTCTTCAAATTATTTTTTTTTTTCAGTAGCCTTACCAAGATATGATTTGCATACTCTAAACTCACTCGGTAGTTTTTAGTACAGTTACAAAGTTGCACAACTGTGACAGTGGGGCGCTATGTACCTCAATGCCCCCTCCACCGACACTCGTTCGGTTTCCATTGCCGCCTGCATATTTGTATATTTGCATATTCTGGACATTTCCTACTAATAGGTCCTGGTGGTCTGATTGTTAAGGGTGAATCATTTTGTAACTGGCCTCTTTCACTTTGCATATTCTTTCTGCATTTCAGCTTCAGCTGTGCTCTACCTCTTTGCATCCTGAGCGCAGTCCATGGTAGAGTTTACACAATATTTTATTTACCCATCCATCAGCTATTGAACACTGAGGGTTCCAGGACTTTTTTTTGTTTGTTTGGTTTTTTTTGTTTTTCGAGACAGGGTTTCTCTGTATAGCCCTGGCTGTCCTGGAACTCACTTTGTAGACCAGGCTGGCCTCGAACTCAGAAACCTGCCTGCCTCTGCCTCTTGAGTGCTGGGATTAAAGGCATGTGCCACCACACCCGGCAACTGTCGTAAGTTAAACTGTTACAAATACACATGCACAAAATTTCGTGTGAATGTTCTCATTTCTCTTGGGTCTACCTCTGGGGTTAAAATGGCCACGACACAGGTTAACAGTCTTGGTTAAGGTTTCCATTGTTGTGATAAAATACCATTGTGGAAAGCAACTTGGGGAGGAAAGGGTTTATGTGACAACTCTCAGGTCACAGTTTGTCTCTGTGGGAAGTCAGGGCAGGAACTCAAGGCAGGAACCTGGAGGCAGGAATGGAAGCAGAGGTCATGGAAGAGTGCTGCTTACTGGCTTGCTCCTCATGGCTTGCTCAGCCTGATTTCTTATAGAACCCAGGACCACTGGCCCAGATGTGGCACCACCCATACTGGGATGGACTCTGTACATCATTAGAATTCAATAGAAACATCAAGTGTGTGTGTGTGTGTGTGTGTGTGTGTGTGTGTGTGTGTGTGCATGTGTGTGTGTGGTGTTTGTTTTAAACATGGTGTCTCACTATATAGCCCTGGCTGACCAATTTGCTATGCAGACCAGGATAGCCCCAAACTCAAACTCTTCCTCCCAAGTGGCAGAATTAGAGGCATTGGGCCACTGCCACCTGGCTGAAGGCTCAAATTCATTTTGCTTTGATTTTTTTTTGCATCCATTTTGTTTGATTATCTTACTTGGGTATGTGCACACGTGCCTCTTTGTGTCCACACTTGCACATGGAGATCAAAGGACAGTTTCCATAAGTTGGTTCTCTGCTACCATGTGGACTTCAGAAGTTCAACTCAAGCCCTCAGGCTTGTGTGCCAAGTCCCTTGACCTGTTGAGTCACCAGGATCTTCAGGGTCTCTATTTTGTCTTTAATTTTGTTATTTTATTTATTTATTCAGTTGTGTGTGTGTGTGTGTGTATGATGTGTGTATGGTGTGTGTGTGCGTGTGTGCACGCACACACGCATATGTACCATAGTACACATGTAGAGGCCACAGGGCAGTCTGTGGGAGTCAGGTCTCTCTACCACAAGGGTTCCAGGGACTAAACTAAGGCCATCAGTTCATACAGTATACCCCTGTACCCACTGAGCCATCTCACTTGCCTCTCTCTCTCTCTCTCTCTCTCTCTCTCTCTCTCTCTCAATAGGATCTTAGTATTATATAATTCAGGCTGGCCTCAAGCCCACTACATGGCTGAGGCTGGCCTTGAACTTGTGGAAATCCTTCCTGCCCTGGCCTCCTGAATGCTGAGGTGAGGGACATGAATCACCTCATCCATGTGAAAGCTCAAATTCAGGTTTTTTATTTGCTTGTCTGTTTTTGTTTTTGTTTTTTTTGTTTTAAGACAAGTTCTCACTACATACATACCCTTGCTGGCTATATAGACCAGGCTGGCCTCAAACTCGCAGAGTTCTGCCCGCCTCTGCCTCCCAAATGCTAGGATTTAAAGCATGAGCCACCCTGGCTGATTCTACAGAATCATTACCAAAAATATCTTGGTGGCTTGAGGACCATGCTAAAGCAAGGACCAACTTTCAGGAATCAAAGCCTGCCTTCTGGAGGCCAAGTGTCCTTCATGACACCCAGTTCACTGATGAACTTGAGCTGGGATTTTGTAAACAACCATGAGGACATCTTTGGAGATAAGCCCTGCACTGCCAGAGAATGTCACTGGAAAACTGTTTTCTTGGCTCAAAGCATCTGAGCCCAGGAGCTGATTGGCCTTTTAAGGTTCATACTTCTCAGGCACTGTCGGGTTGTGAAAATATTTCCAAGCCCTAATGTTGGCTCAGGCACTGTAGGGTTGTGAAAATAGCACTGAACCCTAACATTGGCTTCGGATTGACTGGCAGAATGCATGATAGAACCATTGCAGTCTGAAAGTCGTTCCCACTGAGACTCTCAGATGAGCTGGAGGGATGGCTCGGGGCTGAGGTCACTCACTGAGGCCACAGGACAAAGACCTTGCAGGGGACGCAGGTTCAGTTCCCAACGCCCACATGGCATCTTACAACCACATCTTATTACAGTTCCAAAGGATCTGATACCCTCTTCTGACCTCAGAGGACATCAGGCACACACATGGTGTGCATCCAGTATATATAAACAAAACACTCACACACACAAAAGCAGATACATCTCAGCTGGAGAGATGGCTCAGCAGTTAGGCCCATGCCAAGCAGCGCAGAACCATCTGTAACTCCAGCTCCAGGAAAGCCAGTGCCCCAGGCTTCCACAGGCACCCACACACAAGTGACAGACATGCATGGACATACATGACTAAGATTAAAATGTATCTTTTTAAGAAGGAAGAACCTCAGAGCTGGTGAGACAGCTCAGCAGACAGAGGCACCTACCGCCAAACCTGATGGTCTGAGTTCAGTCTCTCATCTCCTTTCACATACATGTGACACACATACACACATAAACATACACACATATACACATACATATGTACACACAGTGCATACACACACACATACACACATATGTACATACAATGCATGCATGCATACCTATATACATACATACACACATACATACACACACATACATATGTACACACAATGCATACATACACACATACACACATATATACACACAATGCCTACATACATATAGACAGACAGACAGACAGACAGACAGGATCCAAATAACCTAGCCTGCCAAAGATGAGAACCAAGGACTCAGCCACCAGTTCTCATGACACCAACTTTGGTCACCTGGCTCCCAGCCAAGTTCTCAACTGACTAGAGACCATGGGGCAGCCCTGTCTGCCCAAATTAAAGAACCACTCGATTTACTAATGGACCAGGACAAATAAAGTAGATGTTGTCTTCAGTCACTAGGTGCTGGGGATATTTGTCAACCAGCAAATGCTGAACTACAGTCTGAACGTGACAGTCATTTCCTTCACATTCCTGGCATTGCCATCTAACATGAAGCATCTGGATCGATTCTACATTTACAACTGTTCCTAAAATTATTTTTAAAAATTTAAAACACCAGATACCAAAAAAAAAATGTCGTCCAAAACAATTTTCAAAACTAAGAGAAGTATTCTGTCTTTTAGAGATATCTCAGAGAAACCGTCAGTGATAATTACATGGAACAAGGTCTAGGATTTGCTTCAAGCTCGTCTATCCTAGAAGCAGGGACATCTCCAGATAAGAAGGTAACAAGTTTGACGACCGTCAGCTAGTGAGTTTCCATTGTTTTGTTTTTTTGTTTTTTGTTTTGGTTGGTTTTTCTGAGACAGAGTCTTGCTGTATAGCTCTGCCAGGTCTGGAATTCACTATGCAGCCCAGGCTAGCCTTGAACTTATGGTGATCCTCCTACTTCAGCCTCCCAGGTGCTGGAATTATAGATGCATCTAACATGCCCAACTTCAGCTGCGGTTAGTCTTGGAGCTGAGTGGTATGCGTGGGCTTATTATCCTAGTCTCTTTTAAATGTTCTTTTCGCTTTTTTTTTCTTTTAAGATGCATTTTATCGGTGTGTCCATGTGAGTGTATATCGATGTATATCTATTTTATTGTCCATGTGAGTGTATATCTATGCATTTGTGTGGGTGCTCCCACCTCTGCAAACATCAAGGACAGAGGTAAGCTTCAGGTGGCTTCCTGCATCGCCCTCCACCCAATTTTTTCCTTTTCAGGCAGGGTCTCTCTCTACCTGTGGCTTGTGTCTTTCTGGGCTAGTCTGGAAGGCAGCATGCCTCAGCAAGAAAGACTGTCTCTAGCCTTCTTGGGTGTAACGTGCCAGGCATGGGTATGGCGTGTCCAGCTTGTCGTGTGGGTGCTGGGACTGGAATTCCAGGCCTAAAGATGGTGCAGCAAGGACTCTTAACTTCTGAGTTATCACTCCAGTCCTGCTTCATTTTTTTCTATAATATATATTGTTTTAAAAAGTCAAACCACAGTGAGACGTAAGAACCAAGATAACAAAACATGAGAATTCTGAACTAAGAACACAAGAACAGTGTGAAGCTTAATCTAGTAGCCTACCTGTCACTCAAACACCTGAGAGGCTGCGGCAGGAGGATTTTGAATTCTAGGCTAGCCTGGGTCACATAGTGAGTTCTTGTCTCACACACCCTCCCTTGCAAATGTGCTAATTTTTTAACCTTAGTTTCTGTGTGTGGGTGTTTTGCCTGCATGTATGTCTGTGTTAGGCTGTCAGAGCCCCTGGATCTGGAGTTACAGACAATTGTGAGCTGCCATGTGGGTGCTAGGAACTAAACCCAGATCCTCCGGGAAAGCAGCCAATGTCCTTAGGCACTGTGCCATTTCTCCAGTTCCAGAATAAGCCATGTTTGAATAACTTGCTCTGATGTTAAAAGAGGCCCCCTAGTTAAGTCCAGGACCTTAGCACAGGTGGTTTCATGGAGAACAATAGGGAAGTGACCTGACACAGCCAGACTGTCTCTTAGTCAGTAATATTTGGCCTTCTGTTTCATTATTTGCATTTGACTTCTCTTCTTCACGTGACAAGGACAGAAAAACAAGTCCATTAAAAGCTATAAGTAGAAAATCACAAAAGAAAGAAAAATCAACCTCCCCCCCCCAGCCACCCCCTCCCCCTCCTTCATCACCGAGGTGGGCTTTGTGCCCTGAATTACGGAGCATTTTGTTTTGGACAAGGTTTCAGGTAACACAGGCTGGCCTTGAACTCAGTATGTAGTTGAGCATGACCTGAAACTACTGGTCCTCGTGTCTCCACTCCCCCAAGCTCCGGGATTACAGGCACGCAAAACAACTCTGGGCGCAGGCCCTGCTGTGGATGGACTCCAGGGCTTCATGCAAGCTAGGCCATCTAGCAATTGAGTCCCATTCAGCCCATTGCTTCTCCCTAACCCAACCCCTTCTTTTTGGTGACAGGGTCCCTCTATGTAGCCTTGACTAGCCTGGAACTCACTATGTAGACCACGCTGGCTTCGAACTATCAGAAAACCACCTGCTTCTGCCTTCTGAATACTAGGGTTAAAGGCCTGTGACAAAGTGCTTCCCAGACAGGAATTTGGGCTTGTCTGTTTCTTTTTCCAGGAGTGATTTTCTACACTTCAACAGCAGAAAAAGTTTTTAGCTTTTGATGTGTGTGCACATGTATGTGTTTAGGTTGCTGTGGTGTGTGTGTGTGTGTGTAGGTTGCCAAAAGTATGTTTGGGGGAAACTCATGTATGTAGGAAGGGGTGTGCCCATGTATGTATATGTATGTGATCTTCTGCGTGTGTTTGTGTAAGCTCTTATATGTGTGAATATGTATGTGTAGCTCATGCATGTGGGAGAGGTGTTCTCTCTCTCTCTCTCTCTCTTTCTCTCTCTCTCTCTCTCTCTCTCTCTGTGTGTGTGTGTGTGTGTGTGTGTGTGTGTGTGTGTGTGTGTGTCTGTGTGTGTATGCAGGCCATTGGTATATCTTCACTTTATTTTGAGGACAGGATCACTCACTGAACCTAGAGCTTGCTGTTCTGGCTCGGCAGGCCGGCAGCGAGCTCCCTGAACCTGCTTGTCTCCTCCTCCCATGCGGGTGCTGGGATCTCAGCTCAGGTCCTAATGTGCATGCTACAAGCACTTTACCCACCGAGAGCTGCCTTCCCACCAAAGCCTTTTCTCTTTCTTCTTCCCTCCCTCCTCCCCTCCCTCCTTCTCTCCCTCCCTCCTTCCTCTTCTTCCTCCTCCCATCTATCTCTTTCTCTTTCTCTTTCCCTTTCTATCTCTCTTATTTTTTAAGCTTTTTCTTTTGAGGGGAATTCCAATGTTAGCAATAATTTCAATTTCCAAACCTCTTAAACCTCACAAAGCCTTTAAGAAAGTCTTACATTTTCAACATTTACATAAAGTCCAATTTTTGTATGATTTTTTTTTTCAGAATACAGAGTTAAATTTTATGAGAAAAGTGAGCCCTAGGAAGGAATTTTTACTTCCAGAGCCACCTAGCTAAGGAGTCGAGCGTTGCTCCTTACCTGGGCAGTTCCATGTGTGAGGGAGACCCACCATCAGTTAGGGGGAAGAAAGACATCAGCAGAGCTTCAGTAATGTCAGTCAGGAAAAGATTCAGGGTCAGGGAGATGCTTGTGGGGTGGGTAAAGCACCTGCCATTCAAGTGGAAGGACTGGAGTTGGGAACTCCAGAACCCATGTAAACAGAGCACAGTGGCCTACCTGTAATTCCAGCCCTGGGAAGGAGACTGGGAGAAGCTGGCTGCCTTGGTGAGCGATAGGTTCAGTTGAGAGACTACCTCACTGAAGATGGAGAGCCCTAACTAATACACCCAGTGTTAACACTGCGCCTGTGCACATTTATACATTTGAACATATACTTACAGATGTAAATAAAAGGCATAAACAGCTGGGTGTAAAGTGAATTAAATATTCTAGCTAGCCCCTATAAACACACACACACACACACACACTCCGGGTATTTTATTTACAAGCTGTAAGCCTAGATCTGGCAGATTTTGGGGCTATTCTAACTTACATCCCAGCCATATGCCCCCCTTACATGCTGTTTCTCCTGGCTCATGGTCCTTCTCCTCTCCTGGTGGCTTCCTCCTCTCTCCATCTCCTCTCTTCTTTTCTCCCATCTCTACAGCTATGACCCCCAGTCAGGTAACTGAAAACCCACCTACCCCTGCTGCCTAACCACAGACTTTAAGCCTTTTATTGACCAATGAACTTGGGAGGCATGGTTATAAAACATCACTTGGTGTATATATGGATCTTCTCATTGGGGGTGGGGCCAGAGGACCAGATCGTGGGAGCTAGTATTTAGCATTTGAATCCATAGCAGCACTAGACCAACTCCCTACAGCTGGGGGTGGCAAATCATAGCTGTAATGCCAACGCTTAGGAGGCTGAGGCAGGAGGATCAAAAGTTCAAGACCAGTTTTTGTCTCTCAAGAAAAGTTAAAATAACTGAAAACAGAATCAGACCAAGAAAAATTGTGAACTTCTCACCTAGCTCCTCATGGTGGTAAGGCAGTGGTTCTCAACCTATGGGTTGCGACCTCCGGGAGTTGAACAACCCTGTCACACGGGTTGCCTAAAACACAGATATTTATGGTTCCTAAAAGTAGCAAAATTGGGACGTAGCAATGAAAATATTTTTTAAGTTTGGGAGGTCACCACAATAATAAGGACTAGAAAAAAGGGGTCACAGCGACAGGAAAGCTGAGGAAAAAAGGGTAAGTGGTCTGCATTAGGTATACTTGACACGGTTTCCTGAGTACTTTGGTGTGGTGTGTGTTGTACATGGTCTGTGTACTTGTATGGGTGTGTACATGGGTGCATGCAAGCCCATGTTCTGTGTGTGTGTGTAGGCCAGGTCAACAAGGTCTTTATCACTTTCTGACTTTTGGCACCAGGGTCTCTCACCAACCCTGAAGCTGACAGATCCAGCCAGGCTGGCAGGTCAATGAGCTTCCATCTCTAGCCCTGATGCGAACTATCATACCTGGCTGTAGACATGAGCTTCCCTAAGTCAAATGGAAGTCCTCATGCTTATAAAGCAGGGACTTCATTGAGTCCTCCTTCCAGCCAGAGAATGGTTACTTCCTACTGCTTATTACGTACCTTACTACCTCCCTCCCTCCAAATTCCCCCACCTCCGTATTCTAAAATAAGATTTATTGGGGGTGGGGGGGGAGAGGGAATGAGTGATGACGTGTTCATTAGTGTTTTAAATATCAGTTTGATTTCATCAAGCTTAAGAGTCATTGTGCGGTAACTGGATGAGCCCAGAAGTCTTCAGAGAGCCGGCAACTCTGAGAGACGCAGAAAGCAGGAGCGCTTCCCTCTTCCTGCTTCACACCTTAGAGACCTAAGGACTCTGGGAAGGCCACGTCGCCATCTTTAGTTAGAAACAGTTTCCATGGAGGAAGACAGTTGGAAATGTGGAGCAGATCTCCACGCCTTCAGAAGGGTGTGCGAACTTAGGCCTTCAAATGTAAAATGCACCCCCCCACACTTCATACTCAATAACGTCATGCTACCAAGTCATTTATAAATGTTTATTAAATGTCAGTAATTTTTACAAAGCAAATATTAATAGTAGAGGGACAAACTTCTGCAAAATATGTACAAAAGTAAAAAGCCTTAATGCATATCAATTTATTTGGTGAATTAAAGAATAACTTTGACCTTTGACTCTTAGACCTGCAATAGAAATAACTTACTGCAACTATTGAACCAAATCTCTCACCAAAAAGAAAAACAATTTTTTTTTTTTTTGTTTACAGCTATAGCATCTGAGTTTCAGGAAAGTTTTAGAAAGATGAATGGAAAAAAAAATCTCTAGCCACAAATACTTTTATTCCGAGTAGCATAAGCCATGTCTTGTTTGGGACAGCATCTATAATGGCTGCACTGTGTGCCTCTAATAAGGCTTCTTGTGCCTTGTGAGCTCACACGTAACAGAGAAAAGTCATTCAGGATATTTTGCGAATCTGCTTTCAAGTAAGAGATAAAGAGAAGGTACACAGTGCACGGTCTACCTCATTACCGTATGCACCCAACAAGAACACACTGCCTCCTTCCCTGTTATTCCCAGTGCCACTGAAGAGGCACGGTTAATGTCAAAATCGTCACTCACTTTGGCAATGTTTTATCTGTGAATAGAGTAAGAATTACATACTGAAAAGGTGGTTTATGACCATCAGTGATCCTCACAGACCCAAAACTTAGACTTCATAGATTCGGGTAGGCTTTACACCATCTGGCAATTTCATCAAGATTAACATAGTCAATGTCACAAAAGTCACATCATAGCCCACTAAACGCCACCACATGACTAGTGCTTTATGTAAAACACAAAACAAGTGGCAATCTCTGCAGCTGGGAAGTTGAGACAGGAGGCTATCAAACTGAAGACCAGCCTGGGGTATGGGAAGTTGAGACAGGAGGCTATCAAATTGAAGACCAGCCTGGGGTACCCAGGGAGACCCTGCCTCAAAAGCACAAATATGCCAACAAATACAAAGCAATACCATGTGCCACCAAAGGCACTCAAAACTGGCTGGTCAGACCCGACTGCTTGCTCTACAGAGGGATGAGCACGTAATTCCGATGCTGATCCATCTCCAGGAGGACGGTACAATGTTAGCGGATGAACACTGCTTTGATGAATCTGATACCTGCCCACCTGCCGGGCACGGCTAGAAGCATCTAGCTGATGGATGGTATCTGAGGAGCCACCATCAGGTTTTGACACAAAATTCAATCCTATTGTAAACTAACTAAGCCCTAAACTCGTACCATAAGAAAACGGGCATCACGCGCCCTCATGCTTTCTGGGCTGAAAAGCCAACAGCATCCCACATTTTTTTTTTTTAAAGAAAAGAAAAAAAAAAAAAAAGAAAAAACTTTCATTCAAGCAGCACAAAGATCTCTTGACTCATGGAATTTAATGTGCTGAAATCACAGAAAAAAAGACATATAGCCAAAGTCTGATTTTTCCAAATAAAAGGACCTGAAAAGCTTTACTCTCCATCGTTCAAATAAAAAGAAATGAAAGGGTAATGAAGCAGCTTCTCCAGGTTTATTAGGGGACTTATTACAAATGTTTGACTGGCCCTTAGAGGTAGGATGCAGGGGCTCATACAGGAAATTCAGATTCAAACTGATGCTCGGTCTTCTCAAAGGAGAAAAATAACATCGCTAACAAATTGCAACTCGGAGTCAGGTTTCAGATGGTTGGTTTGGGGTTTTGCCTAAATGTATCATTAAATAATGAAAGCACCAATTGGAGGGTTCTCCAAATAGCTTGAGTCTCAGGATACAACCGCATAACTTGGCCATTTTATTCTTCATATAAACGAGGCATAACCGGATGTGAATACCAACACTGAGAAATACATGCCATCAAAACAGACACCCAAGCGTTCGGGCATACACACTAGAAGGTAAGAGTTCCTTGGGGAGCATACACTTTTTGCTGGATCTAACAATTCTTGTCACTTCTGGCACTAATGTGGTCTTACTTTCTCTTACTTTAAAGCAACAGCTGCCACTAGCGTAACAAGCATTTCCCTGTTGAGTCCCAACTTGAGAACTTCACCAGGAGGTCCCTTTGGGTGTGAAGTACCCACAATGCACTGTGATAGGAAAACAAACTAACAAAAAACCCAATATGCTCCTCTTCAGGACATCCCGTCTTGCTTGGCTGAAGCTTCTCTTTGCCTATCAAGTACCCTTTCCAGATAGAAAAACTGAGAGGGAGGCTTCCATTGAATACAGACAGGATTTGGCAGAGAGCAACATCTCAGGCCATTACAGATATCTGGGTGGCAGCTGCACATCTGGAGTTAAGAGTGTAAGAAAACATGGAACAAAGCCCTTTCCCCATTAAAAAGAAAATTAAAGTCTAAATCTGGGTTGTTCTCTCATTTATAAGGCAACTCTGAAAAGTATAAAAAGATTTTGAAGTCAACCAAGACACTTGTGTGGTTCTTTGTCAGTAAGCAGGAAGGCTGTGGGATTGAAGAAGGGAGTCTGGATTAGGCACAGTCACTCCACGCACCCCGAAACATGCACAGACCAATGCCCCACTGAGCCTCAACTCCAAGGCATGGTTCAGGGACTGAAAGAAGTCAGCACACTGAGGGTTGAGCACCTTTTCAATTCTGTTGGCTAAATTCCATCTCCCTCTTCACACAACAGTATTTCACTTCACAAAAGGACCTGACTTTCAGGGTGTGTAAGTGTCAGACTGTAAATGTGGACCGTGGCTTTCTGGCTGGGCCTCCCAGTTCTTTAAGTTCTAACCAATCCTCTGGAGATGACATGTAAGTAATCCACCACGTGAGAATGGATCTAGACTGCACTGGGTTCTGAGATGCTGCATGCTCCTGAGGGAAGCTGCAGGGACCCAGAAGGATGCTGTCTCTAGTCGGGAGCTCTTGTCCTTTCTTGGTAATGGTCACAATGGAGGAAGTCAGAGATCCTGCTCTGTCAGGCAGGATTTCTGTGCTCACCGCACAACTGCTTTTTTGGAGGGACTGACTTCTGCTGCCTTCACTGCACTTAGCTGTGGCCATGCACAATAATGTTTGCTAAATTAACACAGAACACGTGTTACTGCGCACACTCAAATGCTCATCAGCACCAGCGTGATGCTAACCCCATCAATTTAAATGACATATCTTTTTTTTTTTTTGACAAAAAAAGGACCAGATGTACAACCCTTCAAATATCCATGAATTATGCTAACAACACCTGCGCTGTGATACTGACGTACACGTCTTAAGCTCATGGTATTACCAAGGCAAGAAAGCATTGGCCTTTATAACCAGAAGGACAGTGAAAGCTCAAATCCAGGACAAGTCAGGTCTTTCAAGTACACACCCTCCAGCAAGAAAAGAGGAAAGCCATTGCCTTCGGGTCTCAAAGTCAGCCAGTCTTTCAGGGCCCAATTTCTTGCCTGAGAACAGTCAAACAGTAAAACAGGCATCACTGCCCTCATCTACTCTCCAGGGACAGCAGGGACAAGCTCAGGTTCTACAAACTCACAGGCCAGTTGGAACACGACAGATGGTTTAGTACACCAGCCACTATATTTTATCATAAGCTTCATGGGTATGGTTTAACTTAGCAATGGTGTGTGTGTGTGTGTGTGTGTGTGTGTGTGTAAGGCAAACCTCCTTAAGTGTGGGCCAACAAAATTACTTATCCTTAGATGCATTCTTAAGATATTTGAATGTACCTCAATGAAGCTGTGTCTCACACACAATGACATATACAACACATACAAACTCTGTCACAGACAGACACTAACCAGGGACAGGGTACTGAAAGGATGCCTTTTTGAACAGTTCACAGGGAAATGTTACCCACCAAGCTCTCAGGAACGAGAGAAGCCCGAGAGCACCACAGTTCAGAGTTGCTACGGCTGAGACAGTGGGGCAAAGGGAGAAGACCTGACAGTGATTCCCTCCAGCAAGGCACAAAATCCAGGGAGACAGAACCAGAAAGTCACACTCTGGGGCTGCTATGGTGATGTCACCATAGGTGCTTGCCCTTTCCAGATGTTGTAACATGGCACATTAAGTTAGTGACAGCATGTATGGCAAAGGAAACTGCGTGTCACTGGTCACCTCAGATCAACATAGCACGTGTACCATTTGTGACCGCATCAGCATCAGGCTGAAATCCACATTGTAAACTTAAACAGTAAGACATTACCTTCAGAAATTAAAGAGATTGAGAAAAACAAACTACCGCTGTGTGTGTGGGGAGCCTAGCCTCTGAGGGCCGAGGCTGTTCCCTGAAACTTTTCTCTAACAGCCCTTCCAGACCAGGGCTCCCGCTAGCGAGGCATGTCACTGCTACAAGGTATGTCACGCTAGCGAGGCATGTCACTGCTGGGTAAGGCACTCTGATTTTAGAGCTGAATTTTCATACTCTCATCCCTACAAGTACTTAAAGATACTGCCTATTCTTAGCACTGCAGGACAGTTAGTAGGAGAATTCAGTTTGCAAGCAGAAGAATTCAAAGCCTGAAATACACCTAGTGTAAGGTTGCCAGGAAGTTATAATTGGACTTGAATGTAAGCCACAGTGAAACCGATCGAAGCCCAATTTCCAGCAGATATTGGCAATGGGTTAATTCAGCAGCTGTCAGCCACAAACTAAAGGCCACAGATGGACTAAGTTTTCCAAGAAGTTAGACACAGAGTTGAGATTCTTCTAACTGCTGTTGTAAACTGCTATTTAAAAAGAAAAACAAGACAAACAGAAAACAATCAAAATCACAACAAGGTATTAAAATAGCAAGTCTTGTTATCACTGCAGCATGAGCTGCTTCAGGTTGTCATGAAGGATCGTGTCCTTCACGTCTCGGAACACTAGGCGGATGTTCTCTGTGTTGATGGCGGTGGTGAAGTGGTGGTACAAGGGCCTCTGCTGCTGGTCCCGGCGTTTCCCCCGGAAGCATTCCACCAGAAACTTTTGGACGTCTCTTAAGCAGTGCGGGTCCCCCTCAAACCCTAGGAAATAGTCTTTGATGCTCACAACCTGGACTTTCTCCTCAAGCAAGTCTGTCTTGTTTAAGAAGAGGATGATAGAGACATTGCTGAAAACCCGATTATTGACAATTGTTTCAAAAATGTTCAGAGATTCTGTAAGGCGATTGGTCTGGCGGTCCTCCATGAGCACCTGGTCATATTCACTTGAAGAGACAAGGAAAAGTATCGATGTCACGCTGTCAAAGCATTCAAACCAGCGCTTCCGTTCTGATCTCTGGCCACCTACGTCAACCATTTTGAAAGGAACATTTTTAATTTCAAAGTCGTACTCATGGATGCCTTTGGTGGGTCTTCTGGCAAGCAGGATATCTTGCTGTGACGGAATGTAATCCTGGAAGAGAAAAGGATTTATACTTAGAGTCCACAAGTAGCAACTGGCCCAGTAAGTGGATGTGCAAACTAAATGATTAAAAACCAACCAAGCAACCCAAGGCTGGCCTAGGATGAGATCCCATGGCCTCAGCCTCCCAGGAGTTGGAGTTACAGGTGTAGCTCTATGATGGATATACTGCCCACAGCTGACCTCACGCACCCGCACTACCAACCAGCGCCCACTCCTAGGTTATGCCCTAGCAGTTCCATGCTGTCCTTGCCCCTCTAAACACAGGAGGATCTGAGGAGGTAACTGGCGAGGCTCACTTCTTATGCTTGGCTCTGGCCTAGTCTCTAATTCATTGCATCTTCTTTCCTGTACACAGCTCCTTCACGACTTGGGATAAGCTCCACACTGTCACCCACACGACAAGTGACGTGCCACATGCATTTCAGACCTTAGGCCATGGTGCGAGCAGCTCTCACTCACTGAGGGAGAGCACACCCTGAGCACCATGTCTTCGGGGAGAACAGGACACTCACACCTGCAGGACACTCACACCTAACATACTAGTCAAGACTGTTAGCTTTTCTGAACCTTTATGTAACCACTGCTATAGTTAGTGACAAGGCTGGCGTTGAATTTGCCATGATCCTCCTGTTTCTAACTTTTGGGTGCTAGTATTACACATTTATTCTCTCACACAATGTGTGTGTGTGTGTGTGTGTGTGTGTGTGTGTGTGTGTGTTTAAGGCAAAGTCTTATGATGTTGTCCTGGCTGACCTAGAACTTGTTGACAATTCTCCTGCCTTAAGATTTACAAGTGCTAAGATCCCAGACCATGACACCATGACTAGCTTTCCAAACCTTGTGAGCTGGGAAACAGTAAGATCTTGAACAGAGGCAACCGCTAGCTGCAGGGGTGAGACACGCACCGGGCGGCGCACTTCCTCACGTCCCCGACTGGCTCTTCCTTCTTGGGCTGTACTTTTCCACAAGTCATACGGCTTTTTTGGCAATACTTGAACAGGAACAGTTTGAATACTATCTTCATGTTCAAAATATTTTAAAAGTCAAGGCAGGATCAAAAACCGTGACTTTACAAGCTGTATGCATTTTATGCCCTTCTAAGGGCTTAATCAGAGTAGGGTTTCTATAGCTTTAGCTGGAGAGAAGAGAAGGCAGTTCTATGATTTGTCCTTAAGTTCACAGATAAAATGTAGCACAGCCAGCCATACTCTCCTCTTTCCACGCTGATTATGTAATCTCCTTCCCCCTGTACATGTGGCTTCAGAACTATTCTCAGCCTAACAGTTTAAGCACCTACTATACAGGGCTGGAGTGGACTATACTACTTTGTGCAGGGCACTGTCACTAGGCACCAGGGACTTAATTAAAAAATTAACTCTTGTAATCAAGGTAGGAAGTCCTGGTCCTCAGGAAAGAATGGATACAAGAAGAACAAGGTAACCATCAGCATGCTAGATGTAACAAAGGAGCAAGGGTCGATGCAGCCGGAGAGATGGCAGGCCAAGGCAGCACCAGGTCTTCTTTTACTACACAGTAAGCTCAAATCTAGCCTGAGCTACAGGAAACTTGGCCTCAAAAAAAACCATCCAACAAACAACATCAAAATCCCAGCAACAACGTAAAGGATGTATATCAATGCTGTGCTTAGCAAACCTGCCTGAAAAACAGAGAGGCACGTCAAAGAAGCCCTCTAGACTGTACGAAAGTACTCTTTAAAAAAATACCATTATCTGGGCATTGTGGTGCATGCCTTTAATTCCAATGGGAGGCAGACTTAGGCGGAGATCTCATAGTTCCAGGCCAGCCTGGTCTACAAAGCAGGTTCCAGGCCTACGGAATAAGAGCCGGTCTCAGCCAAACAACAGGTATCAGAGCTGGTCTCAACCAAACAACAACAGGTATCAGAGCCGGTCTCAACCAAACAACAACAGGTATCAGAGCTGGTCTCAACCAAACAACAACAGGTATCAGAGCCGGTCTCAACCGAACAACAACAGGTATCAGAGCCGGTCTCAACCAAACAACAACAGGTATCAGAGCTGGTCTCAACCAAACAACAACAGGTATCAGAGCTGGTCTCAACCAAACAACAACAGGTATCAGAGCTGGTCTGGGGTCTGGAGAGGCTGCTCTTGCAGAGGACAGGGCTTACAGTTCCCAGCGTCCACATGGCAGATAGAACTCTAGTTCCAGGAAACGAACATCCTTTTCTGGGTTCCCAGGGCACCAGGTAAGCTCAACAGTGCACATGCATACACTCATACAAATTAAATAAAAATGTAAAAACTGTTCAAGGCTGGGGAGGTGAGCTCACTAAAGTGTATGCATACAGCGTCTGCACCCCCCCTCCTAGCACCCACCTATAATCCGAGAGCCGGGGAGAGGAGATAGGAGGCTTGCTGGTCCAGCAGTCTAGACAAATGCATGCGCTTTTCCCAGCTCAGGGAGAGCCTCTGTCTCAGACAACACAAGAAACAACTGAGGAAGACATACATCAACTCTAGCCACTCCACTAGTATGCACACATGAGTGTGCACATGCACCCCTCATACATACTTTTCCCTAATGCGTTTCTCTGTGTGTATTATGTGACAAACTAAATAATACAGTGCCCAGTGCCCTAAGATCGCGGTATCTGACTTTCTTTCTTATAGCAGGTCAGTCCTGTGCCAGCAGCAGCAGCACGCCAACACCGAAGCCTCAGAACCACATCTCATCTAACACAACAAATCTAAGAGGAGGCAAAGGCAGCTGCCCTGGGATTCACGACTAACAAATACCCCTGGGGCAGAAGCTCTAAGCAGTGGAACCTTGAATTCCACCTGACTCGTAGGCATTCACAATAGAGCGAATGGACAGGAGCGCTCACTCTCTGTCTGTCGTGGGTGCTGGGAGCCATGAGCATGCCCAGCTGAGTCACTGGCTCTGAGGGAAACACTGGGGAGATAACAGGGTCTCCTTCCAAGGTGGCTCTCTCTTACCTCAGTCTCCTCTGCAGGCCTGGGACTGCAGCCCCAGCTACTGGACTCCAGCACAAGCAAGTCCTGCTCTATTTCTGCTACAGAAAACCCAGCAAGAGCGAAGAATAACAGACAGTGTGAAATCTCATTTTCAAGCACAAATCTCTTTCATGTTGACAAAACTTAGAAACCTGTCAGTGTTTGTAGGAGGACAACTCAGGCCACTGGCACTAAAAGGAAAGGAAAGGAAAGGCTGGTTGCCTGGTGGTCTCTAACTTTCCTGACCAGCTGTCCCCAACAGAAGCAATGCTGTCCCCATTACTGCCTCCAAGTAGCAACTGTTGAAGGCAAAACCAGAACTATTGTTTTGAAACTTACCGGTACTCCAAGTTTATCCAAGTTATCCAAGAAATACTTTACAGACTCACCCTGAAAACAAGGAGAAAACAAAGTTAGGAAGGACTGAATGTCACACAGTTTGTGTAGTACTGTGGGCTGTACACTTGGTTCAAATATACTTTGGTTACTCACATTCAGAGAAGCTGAAGCAGGGGGATTACCAAGTGTGAAGCCAAGCAGGGCTACATAGGGAGACCAAAAATGAAGGCAAACACAAAACAAAGAGCTTGACAAATACTAACTTTAAAGCACTATTTACGGGGCTGAGTGGTGCCCGCTCTGCATGCTCAAGGCCCTGGCTAGTCAGCAGCACAACTCAGGCTGCCACATTTGGTATGGTTTAAGGAATGGCTGCAAGACCTTTGCTCCTGCACTTGGCCTGTGACTACAGGTCAGCCTGACTGAAAGAAAGAAAAACAATGTCCAGCACTACAAAAATGTCATTGCAAAAGTTTTCAGGTCACTGCAAAGATGTTCGTTGTGACATCAAATCTGGCAGGACTATTCCCTGAAGGCTGGGCCCCTATGGGACTAGTAGCTCTACCAATGAGCTTCTCAGATCCTGCCATCCTAGGGCCCTGTCTGCCTGTCCTCTGAGTGGGTCTTTACATGGCCACAGCTCAGTGGCCCCTGGCCCTGGTCATTTGGAACAGAGCAGATCACTTAAGTTATGCAAAGCTTTCAATGCTGGCATGTTTTATTATATAGCATTTAAAACCATATTTGCCAACTATTCTGTCGATTTTATCAAATTTGTCGGAAGCCCCTGCACTCACAGATTTGGGGTTTCTATATTCTAACACTTGGCAGAAAGCCTAAGCTTTATTCTAGCAGCAACATAAATCCAGGCTATTTTCCTTGAAATAGTGAGATGACCAAGGCGTCCCAGTGCCAGCCATTCCCCTAGGCAAAAGCAGCCTGCCCTGAAAAGGGAAAAGGGCAGCTGGATGGAGCAGCTTGCAACGAGCCAGGTCACTCTGCAGTTTCTCCAGCAGGGCTCCAGTTTCTGCTTCAATCCACATTCATCAGAAAGACACTCGAAGTGAAGACTCACACAAGGACCCAGGTTATTGCATAGTCCAGGGTATTCTTCAGTTTTTTTTTTTTTTTTGGGGGGGGGGGTCATGTCCAGATAAACTTCTGGTCACAAAAACAGGCTGCTGAAGAACATAACCGATATGGTCTGAGGCTCACACACTGATCTGCTGCTCTTTACCTGAGGTACAAACAAGTGTGGCTGCCTGACGGGATCCTCTGGAAGAGCAGCCAGTGTGGAGCCATCTCTTCAGCCCCAAGTTTCCCCTTTCAAACAGGGTAGCATCCTTTCCCCTGAGCAACCTGTGCTGTTTGTAGGTTTGGAATCCCTTCCACCCTGAAAACACACAGTGAAGCCACCAGGCATCATTGGAGGTAGAACATTTAACCTGCCGGAATTAATTTGAAGGCAATTTCTACAGCTGAACTGAACATAAATGGGGAACTGAGCATAAACACAGGACAGGTCACTTTAACTGTCATTTACTGTTTCTCCCCTCTGTCTCAATTGGGAACACACAGTGACTTGTTTTCAAGGACCTGGTAAGGGTAAAATCAAGTTGCTATAAAATTGATATTTCACAGTAAAGAACAGGGGTTATGCCAAATGGCTCCTGGCCTGCAGGAACTAGATGTAACGTCCCCACTCCCCAACACACACACTCATGAAATAAATAGAAAAAAAGCATTTGCATGTATGTGCACACGTGTGTACAGGTGCTTATGCTTGTGCATGTGAACAGGAGTCAGAGAGGATGCTGGGAAGCTCTCTGTGCAGTCCTTTTGAGGCACAGCTTCTCCCTGCACCCAAGGCTTGCATTTTGTAGGCTAGGCCAGCAAGCTCCAGTGACCTTCCTGTCTCTGCTCACTCAGAGCTGGGACGCCTGGTTTGTTATATGGGTGTCGGGATACAAACTCTGGTCCTAGCGACTGCACAGCAAACATGTCTAGCTGTCAAGCTGACTCTCCATCGCTGAGTACTATCTTATTTAAACAACAAATAATTTTAGTTCCCCCCCTTTCACTTTCTTTTTTTTCCCCCTCCCTCCCTCTCTCCTTTCTTTCTCTCTTTTGAGGCAGGAATAAGCAGGACTGGCTTTGAACTCACAGCAGCACCTCTCCTGAGTGCTAATATCACAGGAGCAGGCCACTGCTGCAGTTTTAATACTACTTTGACGATAAACAGCTTCGGATACACAACTTTCTACACCTTTCCAAACTATATGTACAGTGATGCTCTGGGCAGAGTTACACATTTGTTAAGATTCCTGCTAAGCTCTCCTGGTTCCTCCTCCCCACATAGTTGAATCACTGAGTTCATTCTTCAATAGAGACTGTTGACAAGGATAAAAGAATCCATCTGGTGACATGGCCTGAAATCCTGCCACCTGAAAACCAGCTCAAAGTGATTCTCAGACTGCAGTTCAAAGTCAGCCTAGGTCATGGGAGTCTTAGCTAGCTATCTAGCTAACTAACAACAACAAAGAGTAAAAGAAGCTCCTCATGCAGTCAACGGTACAAGCTCAACGACATAAAAAGCATTTGTATCATGTATCTTACGGAGGTAACATAAATGAAAGTTAAAATACCCTCACATGAGTAGTATCTGAAGCAGCAGCCCCTCTTCCTTACACATAAATGCTTACACCACCCTACTGTTTGAGAGGGTTTACAGAAGACGGTGTACACAGCCTTGTGGCATTACCGATCTATACAAACCTCTTAGAAAGCAAGGAACATTATGTCCCATAAAGCATTTAATGGCCTTGTCTGATCCAAGGAATTACTCAGCATAAACAACCGGACGCACACAAAGGGACAGTGACGCTGGGGCGATGGCCCACACTGGAGACTTGGGAGTCCGCCAGAAGGATGGGCTTTAGAGTCAGTCTGATGCCAGCCCAGGGTATGTAAGACCCTGCTTCAAACACCACCCCAAAAGGAAAGAATACATAAAATGCTATTTATTCAGTGATACTTACAACAATAAAATCTGGAACATTATTTTTCCACAAAGAATTAAGAAAGAAATATAATAAGTCAGGGTATACATATATATAAAATACCTTAAGTTATCAAACATAATCATCTGATATCAGTCACATATGAAATACTTATGCTATTAAATGCTAAACTGAAGTAGTAGATTATAAAGCCTACACCTTTGACCTACAAGGCCTTCTGAACTTTGCAATGTGTGACAGTACTCACACAGCAGCCGAGCCTGACCAAGCAAGTGTACGCTGGCGTCTCTAGTTGTTTATCCTCCATGGCTAACTTAGTCCAAGGTTTTCATGCACACAAACGGCGGTCACTGTCTGTCTGTGCTTGGCCTGGCCTTACTGTCATTTAAGAAAACCTTAATTTTATATATAGCACACCTTGATTCAAAGATCTATAATACTATTAGCTCAGATGTATATTAAATTAACTCCTTAAAATACGGGCAAAGGTAACTGTGTAGCACTGTAATATCTTTTTCTGAGAATGAGAGCTATGCCTGTAACTCTAGCACTGGAGAGACCAAAGCTGGGAAACAGCCATGAGTTTGGGGCTAGTCTACTGTATGAAGTGAATTCCAAACAAGCTTGGGCTATCTAGTGAGACCCCTAGGAATGAATCAGAGAGTGGGGGTGGGAACTTCCTGTCATGTGTCTTCTTCTGGAGGTACAAACACTTTAAGTGGTTCAGCATGCATGCCAGTAGTCTTCCAGAGACTAGCTTGGCTCCCAGCACCCACCCATCAGGCAGCAGCCGCACCCAGTGAGTGGCTCACTAGGAATTCTTTCCAATCTAGGGGATTGGACACCCTCTTGTAGCCTCTGTGGGCACCTGCACTTGTAAGCTCATATCTGCAAGCATAATTAAAAGATTATTTTTATTGTATTTTAATTATATGTGTACAAGTGTTTGCCTATATGTATGTTAGTATACCACGTGTGTACAATACCCACAGACGCCCTGGAACTGGACTAACATGGCTGTCAAGCTACTATGTAAGTGCTGGGGACTGATCACAGGGGAACTGGTACTTCTGTCTAACCCCAATAAAAATAAATCTTAAAAACAAACAAACAAAAAAATCAACAAACTCCCACACACACCTTCTGCTACCTTCTGCCTCTGTCTCTCAGCTGGGTTTCAGGAGACTAGGGATTCATCTTTGATCTTATGGGTCCAAATTAGTCTGTGTTTTATTTATTACAAATTTTAAAATCTCATGAAAACCAAGTGGTGTAATGACCACAGGAAAAGGTATGTAACACAGAAACAAAACAAATGGACAAAAAAGGGTTACACAGTGAGGTCCTGTCTTCTCCACAGAGAAGAAAAGGGCGTGTGCGACTGCTGTCAACGCTCAGTCTCTAGTGACAGGACAGAGAGCAAGTCTGGACTTTACACATTCAAGACTTGGAAATTAAATTATTTTAAATCCCTTTCCATTTAAAGGTACGGATGAACGTCTACTGTTTCAAGTCTTGCCTCCTCCCCCAGTTCAGCCACATCTACTCTAGGACATAAACATTCAGTGTTTATGGCAAACATATTTTGGTTAAAATTAAGTCTCCAATCAAAAAGAGTACGCTGGGGCTGGAAAGAGAGGACAATCTGGCTTCGTTCTCTGCCCCTGCCTGCTATCCACCTCTTTCTGACAGGGTCTTGCTGTGTAGCCTATGGTGGCCTTGAATTCAAGATAGTCCTATCAACACCTCTAAAGTTCTAGAAATTGTTATCAGCAACTTTTACATTTTATTGAGGGGAGAAAAACCACAGGAAAAAACTCTTTTTGTGATCTCAAAAAGTTTTAAAAACAACCACAAAAATGTGTATAATCTGCAGATTACCACTGGGGGCCTAGGGTTTCTGATGCTCCCTGCTGATGTGTCCAGTGTCTGGATCTGACAGGCTCTCCCTCCAAGACCATGTGAGAACGAAGAATGAGCTGCTGAGAGAAGGCTGCCTTAACTACCTTTTCCTAACAAGTCAGAAGTGTTCTCTCTCTCCTGGCTCCCAATGTTGACAGGAAGGCAAACTTCTTTCTCTAACCTGGAGGGAGTGATTTCATCAAGTCTCCAAACTTCCCCAGGTCCCACTTTACCCAACTGTGAAGTAAGGAAAGGAATTCAGTGGTTCAACAGTCACCCCTTTTCTGCATAAGGTACACTGACTTAAAGTTGGAGTTTCTTTTCAGTATAGGTCATGCTATTAATCTGAATTTTGCTTTTGTAGTCTCATTATTCAAGCGATTCACCTTAGTCTCTCTGCAAGTAAAATAAAGGATTTTATGGAATACAGAAACACTACAGCCTTAAGACCTGAAGTTAGGTTAGCTTTTCTCAGTCTATTCTCTACTACTGAAAGAATTTTAAATCAAAATCCATTTCCTAGTTAAGAGTTAAATGTCATGGTGTTTTATGTCACCTCTGATTCTTTTTTCTCTGGACATTTAGGCTCCATCTAAACAATGGCACTGTGGCCTGCAGACTCGATCGAGTCTAGCCCCACAGAGCCCGTTGGCAAAGTCAATGGGCTTCACTGGGCTTCAGTTACTTTTTAATTTTCAAACTCTGGGAGGCTACAAACCTTACTTCACCAGTTTTATGAACTTGTACCTAAGCTGGAAATAGCTATCTTGTCCCTCATCCCCAAGAATCATTAAAGTATGCTAAAACGTACTTTCTTTGCTTGAAAAGACACACTGGTCCAGGAATCTAAACGCTGACACTCAAGCTCAGAAGTAAGTTCTATAAAGCAAAGGGACAGAGCACGTTCCCGGGACACCTCATGCCGGAATGAGAGATGTTAAACCCAAGCGCTCTCCTACACATCTGGAAGAGGCAAACAAAGGGCGAGACTTAGTGTGTGTTGTTTTCTGAAGAATACTGAATTTTACCTGGAGAGTCCAAGAATATACAACAAGAAGCTACTTTTTTTTTTTAAAGAAAACCATACTAAAAATGCTGGCAGTTTTATGGCAATAGGGAAAAGACAACTTTACTTGGTAGACAGGTTAAGTAGAGGTTTTAAATCCTTAGCCAGGGTTCAGTGGTTAAGAGCAGCTGTAGCTCTTTCAGGGGACCCAAGTCAGGTAGGTGCCTCACAACCGCCTGCGATTCCAGCTCCAGGGGAATCCAATGCCCTCTTCCAGCCTCTGTGGGAACTGCCACATACGTGACACAGGCGCACACAAATATTATGTTAGAATGCAATTTGGCAATATGGAGCAATGCCTTAAAAAGACTGTCACTGGAGCTATACCAAAGGAATCTGTACAACTTCAGCCACAGAAGTCAATTACTGTTGACAGAGAAGCACTGGGTTCTTTTTATTTATCTAGACTGTAGATCAGACGTCTACTACCCACAAACGATAGCAGCCCACAGGCCAAATCCAGCCCACTGCTTGTTTCATGGCTCATTTCTAAGTGATTGGGGAAACACGAAAAGGGTATTTTTAACATGTGAAATGGTATAAAATCAACTTTCAGGGTCTAAAAATAAGACCATCCCTGAGTGCAGGCAGCCCCACCCATTTACTCATTCAGCATCCGTGACTGCATCCACGCTCTGCGTGTGAGGAGCAGTGGATGCAGAGCCCACGGGTGAGCTTTCAAAGCTTTGCACCACTGCACAGGGCACTGGGCTTCAAGCTGCGTATGCTTTACATGGCATCAGCACTGCCAGTCCATGCCTGCCCTTTGTCTCTCTCACGCACAGGTAAGTTCACACTCATCACAAAAAGAAACAGAAAGCGGGGGGGGGGGGGGGGGGGGGGGGGGGGGGGCTGAGTGCTATGCTTTTAATATGCATCAAAATACCAGTATTTGTGCTATTGTTGAGTTAGATGGGGAAGCATCATGTTTCCTATGTAATGACACTGTAGCTAAGCGCAATGCAGGTCAGCACTTGGAGACTAACCATCGCTACCTATTTCCTGAATAGTCGTATTTCCTATGGGTCACTGTTATCCAAGCGAGGAGTGCTGATCACTGCTGGAGAGTTAAGTCCTGTTGGACAGACTGTTAGCTTTTCAGTGAAAGCAGATGCTCTGAGCTGAGGACGACGTCAGGAACAACCAACCTAAATCCCAGGTGGATTCTCTAGGAGTTTGAGGACAATCTGGTCTATATATGGAGTCCCAGCCAGCCAGGGCTGTATATACACCAGGACCCCATTTCAAAACAAAGCTATTAACAATAACAGACAGACTTAGAGATTTCCAGGACTTGCCTCATTCTTGCTGAACTTCCTACCAATGGTGCTCAGTCAGCTGTTTGGAGTACCTGAAGAACCAGCCTGCATAGACAGTCTGCATGCATATCTATTTACCCAAGGAGAATCTGTTCAAAGAACCTGAGACAACTCTAACCGAGCACAGCCGCCACTGGATTCTGACAAGGGACAGTAGAATGGAGCGAGAAGGAAGTGGTGGGACAAAGGCACAAAGCTGTGAATCGGTGTGGCACGGAACTCCCTCCCCACTTACAGGTGGACACACTAAATCTACCAGTGCTAAGAAGGGATTTCATTTACTCTTGTGATCTGAGTATCACTACGACCAGGAACTTGTCAGAAGTAAGAGGCACTCACTATTCATCTGGGAAACATAGCTCAGTTGATGAAACCATCTGCCTAGCATGCATGAAACCCTGGGTCCTACACCAGCACCAAAGTAGCACACACTGGAAATCTCAGCACTTGGACAGAGGCAGGAGAATGGGGCTTGGGGGGGGTGGAGTGGGGTTGAACCCATCCTCTGCTTCACAGCAAGTTTGAGGTCAAAATGAACAAGATGAGACCCACCCAGTCTCAATAGAGAAATGACAGAGGTAGATAGGGAGAACTAAAATAATTATTCTGACACGCACCTTCTAAGTTCAGTGTCTAGGGTTAGAGAGATGGCTCAGCCATTACAGGCTATGCTCACGACCAAAGCAACGTTCAGTGGCTCCAGAGTAATGACCGATTACTAAATTTTCTGAGCACTGGGATGAAATAGACTTTGTTCTTCTGCACAAGAACTATCCTTAACCACTGCCACTCAACACTGGGTTTTGAAATTAGCTTTGGGAAGAGTAGATTCTATTCTTGAGAAAGTCCGACCTAAAATTATAAGGCAAAACAGCCTTTTTTTTTTTTTTGGAGAAGCTTATATTCTGGAACACTCATCTCAACAACTGGCATTATGACTGAATCTCTAGCAACGTCAGACTGTTTTTATACTCTCTCCAGTGGTCAAAAGGAAGTGAAACCCCATCCACACAAATTTTCGATGCATATCCAGTTCCAAACTCCAACTCCAATTCCTGAAGCATCAATCAGGTCCCAAACCTATTTAACTGCAAATGAAAGCTCCCCCCAGCCTTCCAGGAGAAGTGATCAGCACGCTGAGCAGCACAGGGGAAAGGACTAGAATTCTTCTCAAGACTATGCCCAATAAGATCACATGCTCACGGGCAGCGGCTACCCTCATTTCACTGCCCTGAAGATGGACCAGGGCCTCACACATGCTAGGTAAGTAGTCCACCACTTTCAAGGATCAGATGTGTAAAATGTTATTACAGATCAGCATTAATGGGTGGACACTTATGACTGGCTTGAAGGTAATAGAACAGGCAAAATACCCAATTCTTCTGACCAGTAAAACCTCTCTTACAAAAAGCCGTACATCATTTTATTACATTCTGTAGGAACTTGTATTCTCTCTTATAATATGAATACTTTCTATGATGGTCTTCATTTTATGTCCTGGCATGAGAAGTCTCCACTATATTATCTAGTCCCGTAGGAAATGTGTTCTAGAAATTTTGAGACTTGTCTAACTCTGACTGGCCTGATTCGCTCTGTAAATCGGGCTGGGTTCAAACTCACAGAGACTCAGTGGCTTCTGCCTCAGAAGAGCTAGAACTTTAGTATGTGGTGCCACATCAAGTACTTTTGTTTTGAGGTGAGTCACGATCCTCCTTCTTCAGCCTCCAAAGTATTAGGGACTAGTCACACAGCTCATGCTGCCACACCCAACTTAGATAAATAGTTCTTATTGGTATAGGTCAGAAGTGCTTGATGCGCCTATTAAAAGAACAGATTCGCTGGTCTACTACAGACCTGCCATGCTGGACTCTTAGCAAGCTGCAAGAAAAATGACTGTGAGGTAGCTATCCTTGGGGTCGCTTCACACTGACATGCATTTTAAAATTAACTTCAGGGCTGGCGAGATGGCTCAGTGGTTAAGAGTGCGGACTGCTCTTCTGAAGGTCCCGAGTTCAAATCCCAGCAACCCCATGGTGGTTCACAACCATCCATAAGGAAATTTGATGCCTTCTTCTGGAATATCTGAGGACAGCTACAGTGTACTTACATATAATAAATAAATAAATAAATCTAAAAAAAAAATTAACTTCAGCTTTTGTGACTATCGGAGGTGAGCTTTTTAAAAGCCCGATAAAGGTTAGCAAGATGGCTCAGGGGTTAGAGGACCTGTGGCTCTTTAGAGGGTGGGCCTATGTTTGTTTACTTCCCAGCACCTACATCGGGCACCTACATCGGGCACCTACGAATGCCTGCAACTCCAGTTCCAGAGGACCCAATGCCACCGGCCTCCACAGAACCTGCACAAATGCATACATGCGTTCATTTATTTAAACTTAACTAAATTAAAAAGTATAAAAATAAATCTTTAAAAGCCCGGTAAAAGGAGTTAGCGATTGGTCGGTGGTTAAGGGCACTGACTCTCTTCTGGAAGCCTCAGGTTCAATTCTCAGCATCCATGTGGTAGCTCACAACCATCTATAATTCTAGTTCTAAGGGATCTGAAATTCTTTTAGTCTCTGAGGGCACCAGGTATATAAGTGATTTATAGGTATCCATTCAGGAAAAATACACATATGCATAAAAATTAAATAATGAAATAATAAATAAAGGCCTGATTAAAAATGCCAAGCTACTAATAAACTAGGCTAGAAATTTATTTTTATTTTATTGTAAGAGTAGGTTTTAAGTCACACTACATATTCTTCATAATTCAATTAAGTCAGACTTGCATGCACACTCACACAAATAAAGACTCCATTTGAGTTTAGGGACAGCCTGGTCTAAAATGAATGAATGAATGAATGAATGAATGAATGAATGAATGAATTGCTAGTAGATAGGGTCAGACACAGGTTTAATATTGAGAAGTTCCTCTGACTAGAAATTGGTAATATACAAATTTTAGAGAAAACTCTGGGAACAATAAAATATCAAGGATCCAATCTACTTATGTTGGTTGGTTAAAATCTCCCAGTCAGCTCTGGTGAGCCATCCCTATCATCCCAGGACAGTCTGAAGTAGGAAGATCGTGAGTTTAAAGTCAGCTGACAAGCTAGAACTATATATACATATAAAGACCCTGTTGACAAAAACTAGCAAGCCAATATTTTGTATTTAAATATTTAGCTAGTCTCAAAAGAGTATACCATCTCCTATATACTATACTATACTATACTATTATACTATACTATAATTATAGTAAACTATAACATACTTTTATATAGTCTCTTAAAAATGAGCCCTGAAGTCGGGCATGGTGGTATATGCTTGTGAATCCCAGCACTTGAGGCTGAGAAAGGAAAGATGCCTTGAGTTTTGGGACAGCCTAGACTACACACAGCTGAGAAAAGCTTGAGTTCCAACAAAAGGCATCCCTCCCCGTGCATCTTTCTCCCTCCTGGGCCTGGCACAAGTGCCGGACACAACTCCTTTCATTTTTGTCTGAGGACCTCATAAGGAGAGACGGAGAGATTTCCAGTAGAAGAGTCTGCAAAATAGCCAATCCTGTCCATTTTATAGGTTTTGAAAAGTCTGAAGGTCAATAATTACACGGCTTATCCAAGACTAATGTAGGGGATAAAAATTGAAAGAAAACTACTTTAGTAGCAAGAACTGAGATTCTTGGTTTTTTTTTTTTTTTCTTAGTAAGAATAAGTTCTTGAAGAAACGTAATTGAAGATACACTCATTTCTACTCTTTCTTCCCACTGACTGTGGTTTTCACCAGCTGCTCTTGACCTCAGGAATATCCTTCTGTTGTCTACCTGAGGGTCTGTACCTTTTGAAGCACCTTACTTTGAACTATGGTCCTCTACAGAAATACCTAGACTCCTTTCCTGTATCCCAGGCCAGGATTATTATCTCGTACATAGTAACAGCTCCAGGACCATCTGCTGGATGCTTTGTATTGTAATGCCCCCTTTCCGACATCCTGTTTCCATCTTGTATTTCTCCAAACGTCAGTCACTAAAAGTGTAGCATATGGAAGGATGGTCATCTGAGTAACAATTACTGCATTATATCTGCTTAAAGATGAAAGCATAGACAAGAGAAAAACAAGCAATAAACCTAAATGTAGACGTATAGCTCAGTTCTTCCAAGATATAATGTCCATTTGTTTTTTATCAGTATATTTGAATGTCATGAAAAGCACTAGGGGAAGTTACAGTACCAAGATGCTATAAAGATAACAAACATTCAAAGATCTTCTGGTGTGAGGGAAAACATTAAATGCTACTACCAATTAAAAAGGCATGCAAGAAAAGTAATAAGAGCTGCGAAAGAGGACATACAAGTAGAATTTAAAATGACATTTATTCAGGTGGGTGAGTGCATGGGCTCACACTTGCACCAACTGTGGCAAATGTGTGGAGGTCAGAGAGCAACTGGCAGGAGTTGGTTCTCTCCTCCACAGCAGGGTCCAGTCAGCTCGCTGGCCCTCAAATACGACTTGAAGGGGTTAGATGATGGTAGATCTTCAGAATTGCCTTTTTCTCTAAGTAGATTTAAGTTTCTTGTCTTCTAACCAAGAGCCAGGCAGGGTGGGGCCTAGGTCAGGTCTCCATCTGCAGAGATTAGGAACAGCCACAGATAATATCGAATTTGAAAGGCTTCTTGCCACAAGAAGTAGATATTCTAAATGCTAACACCAGGACATTTGATAAATGTCAAATTCTGCTAACAAGAATTGTAGGAACTATTTAATATGTATTATATATGTCTTAACTTCATGGTACTGGACTATCTTTAGAGACTCTGATGAGAGTCAGAAGATAAACTGAAATCTGCCATTCAGAGCTTGTTTGAACTCTAGGAATTAGCTCAGTGGTACAGTGTGTAACTAGCAAGCCTAAACCCCTAAATTTGATCCCCAGCACTGGAGGAAATAAAATGTTTTTGAATATAAACAATCATTGCTTAATCTCATAAAATATGAAAAACTTAAATGTCAGGCAGTATGTCTCTAAATAGGAAAAGAACTTTGCTTTGAAAAAAAAAAGATTTTTAAAAGATCACATTTTTATTTACTGAAGGTCTTTTAGTTGCTACCACTGTCATCTAAAGTCTTTTGTTTAAAAGTAAAATTATTAAAAATATTAAAATTAAATTTAAAAAAAGCCCTTCAATCCATTCAATACTCACTTTGCAGGGTCTGGTAGCATAGGTGTGTAATCAATCAATCAATCAATTTTCCCTTTGCAGGGCCTAGTGACACAGGCAGGTCAGGCAGGAGGATTCTAGGTTGAAGGCCAGTCTGGGCTACAGAGTGAGTGTAGCTTGGGCCACAGAATGTGTATAGTGCGAGCTACAGAGCCAGATCCTGACTCAAATGGAGGAGACAGGTGCACTGGGGACACTTCGATCCCAGTCGGTTCCATTTCTGCTTATCTTGACAAGGGACTTTTATTGATTCTTATCTAGAGATTGCTTTTGGTTTTTTGTTTTACAATCTTTCATTATTTCACTTTTCTCTGGGGAAAAAAGTATTCGATGTGATACATACAGTACCATTTTCTTTGTTGTTGTTGTTGTTGTTTCTGGTTTTGTTTTGTTTTTTTCCGAGACAGGGATTCTCTGTGTAGCCCTGGCTGACCTGGATCTCACTCTGTAGACCAGGCTTGCCTTGAACTCAGAAATCCGAACTCAGAAATACGCCTGCCTTTGTCTCCGGAGTGCTGGGATTAAAGGCGTGAGCTACCAGGCCTGGCACAGTACCATTTTCAAGAAGGGCGGTATTGATTGTCATCTTTGTAAAAAATGCAGAAGTAAAGCACTCACATGCTGGGGTTTGTTTGTTTGTTTTGTTTTGGTTCACAAGAAGCATAACAATATTTACTGACAGCAAAAGAAATTGTGATTTTTTTTCCATTGTTCTGTAATATTCTAAAACCAACTACACTTCAAGTTAATAAAATTTCAAATTACTTACTAGTATTTTCTATGTCACAGTTAACAATTCTTAGAGCCAGAATTAGTCAGTTAGTTATATTAGCCTTCATTAATTGAAAATTAATTTTAAAAAAATCAATCTTTCTAAATCAACCTAAGAAATTTTATAATAATCAAAGTAAATTTTCCTAAAGAATACTATCTTTGGCTTCCTGAGAGCACAGCTCAGTCCAGTTCTTCTATCACGAAAACTGTAACAGCAATAGGTTCACT
>LR753427.1:67856-96392 GCA_902729485.2 Mus minutoides
GGGGGGGGGAAGAAGCACAGCACAGAGTTTACTCTGCAGGCTGCCTCTGACTTGCCACAACTCGGCCAGTAAATGCTTCTTTATGTCACGTGTTTTCTGTTTATCACCAGATAAATGTGGCTAGTAATCTTAATGATGTAACTTTTCTACTAAACAGTAATTCTCCTACTACAAAAGTCACAAAACCCACCTTATGCTACTAAGATGCTCCTTTATCCTGACCCAGCCGTACCCTCCTTTAACCTGACCCAGCCGTACCCTCCTTTAACCTGACCCAGCTGTACCCTCCTTTATCCTGACCCAGCCGTACCCTCCTTTAACCTGACCCAGCCGTACCCTCCTTTAACCTGACCCAGACATACCTCCTAGGCACTCTGAAGCGCACATGCATCCTACAGAGGTGCTCAATTCTACCTCTCAGGAAAGTAGAACGTTACATGGGAAGGACTTTTATACTGCAGAAGTGGGCTAGCTCTGACCAATAGGACAGCAATGTGGTAAGACTTATCTCATATGCTATTGCTAGAAGCACTACTTTTGCTTCCTAAGACTCTCTGGCTTAAGTAAAAAGTGCACACCCATTTCTAAAGAATCTGCTGGTACTGAGAAAAATCACTGCAGGAAACGCTAATGTTGCAACCATAATGGAGCAGGATATGAAGCTGGACAGAGAGTACAAAAGAGTTTATCTCAATCCCCAACGTGGATTTCAATTCCGGAGGAAGATAACCAAAATGTCAACAGAGATGTCTCAGCCGGAGGCCCAGAGCATCTCTGTGCACCCCACCCCTCCAGGGACACGAATGGCTTAGAATTTAAAATTTCTTCCAGTAGCTGGGCCATGGTGGCGCATGCCTTTAATCCTAGCACCTGGGAGGCAGAAGCAGGTGGATTTCTGAGTTCGAGGCCAGCCTGGTCTACAGAGTGAGTTCCAGGACAGCCAGGGCTACACAGAGAAACCCTGTCTTGAAAAACAACAAACCAAACCAAAGCAAAGCAAACCATGTCTTCCACAGGACCAGTCTCATTTCCCAGGTCCCAGCAAGCACATCAAAGCAGCTCCCTGGGACTCCATTCCCAGGGGTGCTCACTCCATTCCCAGGGGTGCTCGTTCCCTGGGGCTCCATTCCCAGGGGTGCTCACTCCATTCCCAGGGGTGCTCGTTCCCTGTTCTAGCCTCTGTGGGCTCATGCACACACATGATGTACCATGTGTACATTCAGGGGCACACAAATAAAAACTGATAAAGAAATCTTAAAATTCAAGCCATTCCCTCGAAAAAGTTAATTTTCCTACTCTTCAGCTTTCACATAATGCATTTAATACAATCAAGGTTAGGATTCTGAGCTTTGAAAAAATGCTTCAATGTTAAATATGGTTTTGAAAAGAGCCAACTGTACAGAATCTCAGCAATTGCCCCCATCAGATGGCACACAGGAGAGCGCTCGGAACAATTAATTAACGGATAGGAGGGCCCAGCCCTCTCTCTGTGCAACAGCGCCTCCCCTGGACAGGGGTGCTGGGTGGTGCAAGAGGAGCACAGCACAGGGAGCTCCACTCAGCTCCTGCCTCCAGGTTCCCTCCTCAGCTTCCCTCAGTGACAGGCTAACCTTTATGCTAACATAAACCCTTTCCTCCCCGCATGGCCAGTGTTTTATCGAAGCAGCAGAAAAGCACCACAGGACAGTGGGTTTTTTGCAAGTGCTATGCAAAGCCCAGGCCCACACAGTAGGACAGAATCAGCCTCACAACGGCCCTGTGACCTCCACATGTCCCTACACACGCACCTGCTCACATGCCTCTTACACACCACAGAGAGCGGGGAGGGAAGGGGAGGAGGGGGTGAGAGAGGAGAAGTTTTAAAAAGAAAATGACTATCTAATTGGGCTTTGCCACTAGAAGTCTTCAATAGTACATTGGTTTTTCTTTTCTTTTTTTCTTTCATTTTTCAAAAATTAATGACCTCAACCTCAGGCAGGCAGGAAGAAAGGGAGCTAAGAGCAAACAGGAGGCATTCTGACATCCCTTCTCCTAGTGCAGTCCCCTGCAGTCTCCCCAGAGAGCGCCGTCACCCTACAGCTCCTATGGCCTCACAGCAGATGGAGGCTTGACTCTACCATGATATACTACAAACCCTCAAACACTGCATAGTAATTAACATTAGCTAATAAATGGGAAACAGGTGTCAGGAAAATCCAGATGGCTTTAGGCCCAGTTTAGAGTTGACTCCATATTCCTAAGCTCTCTTACCAACAGTGAGGTTCCACCCAGCCTCTTCGTCTCAACCCTAAGTCCCATCAGACAGCAAAGCAAGGTGACCTGAAATGATTTCAAATACTGCCCGATATGCACCTTAGCTCAGACTGTATCAGACACACTAGTTCCTGTCTCTAGGTTGTGATGTGATTAACTCTGTTAGCAAGAGAGGCAGAAGCAGGGCCTGAAGAACAGGCACAGCTACGGGGCCCTCCTGCCTTGGGTCTAAATTGTGAACTCCCTGCCTTCTCTGAGGCCCTCTAAGCAGGGCACACAGCAAACAGCACAGTGAGGAACGGCACTGTCCACTGAAGCCCTGTTGCTCTCCTCTCCACAGGCACTGACAGTTCACAGGAAGGCAAATCAGCAACGCACTCTCCTATGGTCTCATTAGGGCCCGAACATATTACATTCGACAAAACTCCCTACTCTCAAATCACTAACTGGAAAGTGATCACTTAAGTACAGTCTGTATCCACAGGTTCCACAACTTCAGTTCTGAAATACCAGGAAGAAAGTTTCTATCTGGAGCCAGGCACGGCAGCACACAGAGGATGGCAAATTAGAGGCTAGCCTAGGCTACACAGCAAAGAAAGAGGCTAGCCTAGGCTACACAGCGAAGAAAGAATCCATCTGCACTGAACAGACTCTTCTCCTCTGGCCATTATTCCCGAAACAATGAAACACAAGAGCTGCCCACAGCCTTCCTTCCACTGTAAGAGGCAGCATGATATGCCAGACATAATTTAAAGCACATGGCAGGTTGTGCTTAGGTTATATGCAAATACTAGACCATTTTATACCAGAGACTGCACACTGAGATTCTGTTATCCCAGGGGTTGGTTGCCAGACCCCTGAGGATATGAAGGAACAGCTGTACAAAATGAAAAACTCTTGTGTATTTATTTACATAATAATTATTTTGAGACAGAGTTCTCTCATGTGTCCCAAGCTGGCCTTGAACTTGTTACATCACTGAGGAAAAGAACTGACTTCCTGCCTCCGCTTCTAAGCACTAGGATTATAGTGTGGTCCGACCACGTACCGTTTATGTGATGCTGCGGCGAATCAACCCCTAGGCTTTGGGCATACTAGGTAAACAGTCTACCAACTAGCCTTACCTGAGCCACTAACTCATGTACCTCTCCTGGTGAGTGCTACCCAGAGACACTGGGTAATACACACACAGTCTGTCTAACCGGTAAGAAGGTCTGAAAAACCACACCTCGCTAGGCCAGGTGGTTGAAAGCGCTGCAAAGGGAAATGAGAGCAGTCAGCCTGACTTCAAGTGAATCTGCTCCACTTCCCCACCTCTTCCCTCCTCAGGCACTTCCAGTCTGGCCCCTCCCTCCCGTGTCACCTGCCTGCTGCCAGCTCCTGCCAACACAGCACTGTAGGCTCAGAGCACTTTCCCAAGCCCTTGCAGCACCTTTCTCTTGAAAAGATACAAGAATAAACAGTATGTATTTATTTTTTTCGGGAATGATATTACTATGCAACTAGGTGACTTCAAACACCTCCTGCCTCAGTCTCCAAGTGCTATGCCAGTACACTCCAGAGCACGCTCCTTTGCAGAGAGATTTCTATTTCTTCCTCTAACATTCTTAAAAGATGCTAAGGTTCCTTAAGACTCTACTACGAGCAGCCCTCTGTTTTACACTCTTACACTGCAAACAAAAGCTCACTAATGTCTCCCTCTAGCCCTGCACTCTCCCTGGGCTCTAGACCTAGGGTCAGACTCTCCTCAGTGTCTCTCTCAGCCGAGGCACCCTTCCTTCTGCAGCCCCGCTCACCTGCTGGACCCCAGGCCAGCCCAGGAGCAGGGCTCTCCACACAACAGCCTCTGGGTCTGGCCCAAGGTCCTCCAATTAACATTTGTGACTAATACAGAGATTATTTGCATTTGGTCCTCTAGCAAACAAGGCTTTAAGCAGATCCCTGCCTCCTCATCAGTGGGTGTGCCAGGGCATGTGCAGCCAGAGAACTGCTGGGAACCTTCCTGAGGCGAGTCTGCACCTTGCTTTTCTGTTACCAGGGCTTCCCCACCTCCAGCATCTTTCTACATTTGCTTTTTATTTCCACATTAAGAGAGGTAAAAGAAACAGATTATAAGAAACTAAACAATTTTAAAGGAATAATTCCATACCTTAATACCTGCACACACACACCACATATAAAAGAATCAGACATACAACTCAATGTTTATATATTTAATAAAACATGGCCACCACGCAAAAAAAATTAGACATAAACAGGGTAATTCTATAAAAATTTAATCGCTATAAAAAACTTTTAAGTCAGATTAAGATATCAAATGTTGGGCTGGTGAGATGGCTCAGCGGGTAAGAGCACCAGACTGCTCTTCGGAAGGTGATAAGTTCAAATCCCAGCATCCACATGGTGGCTCACAACCATCCGCAACGAGATCTGGCGCCCTCTTCTGGAGTGTCTGAAGACAGCTACAGTGTACTTACATATAATAAATAAAATAAAATAAATCTTAAAAAAAAAAGATATCAAATGTTAAGGTCAAAAGTGCAAGTATTGTACAGCGGGGGTAGGGGAACTTTGGTTCTCTAAATTGTAACATCATTTTGGTTTTGTATTTTTTGTTTTTTTGAGACAGGGTTTCTTTGTGTAGACCTGATTGTCCTAGAACTAGCTCTGCAGACCAGGCTGGCCCTGAACTCAGAGATCCGCCTGCTTCTGCCTCCTGAATGCTCGGATTAAAGGCTTACACACTACTGCCTGGCCTTTAATACCAACTTCCAAACTGGGTGGTGAGCTGGATAGTTCTCTGTCAACAGAACACAAACTAAAGTCATCTGAGAGGAAGGAACCTCAAATGAGAAAATCCCTCCTAGGATCAGGCTGCAGGCAAGCGTGTAGTGACAGACAAGGGAGGGCCCTGCTCATTGTGAGCGGTGTCAGCCCTGGGCAAGCCATGAGGAGTAAGCCAGTAAGCAGCACCCCTCCATGGGCCTCTGCATCAGCTCCTGCCTTGTTTGAGTTCCTGTCTGATTTCAATGATGAACAGTGATGCGGAAGTGTGAGCCAAATAAATCCTTTCCTTATCAACTTGCTTTTGGTCCTAGTGTTTCATCACAGGCTACTCAAATTTAGTGTCACATGTGGTGGGTGACTTGCACACCTGAAACCCAACACTGGGGAGACTGAGGTGGGAGGATAGCTGTGAATCTGAGGACAACCTGGGTTACATAGTGAGCTCCACGCCAGTTTGCATTATAGAGTAAGACCCTATCTCAAAGTAAATTTAATGAGAGTCTGTCTCAAAACGGGAATAAGTGGAACTAGGCACAGTAGATGAGATTTACAAATTCTAGGCCAGGCTGAGCTACAGTCAGACCCTCTCTCAAAAAGCCAAACAAACAAACAAACAAACCAAAGAGCGAGCACTAGAAATGTAGCTCAGGGCAGAGCATTTTGTTCATTGCTCTCGAATCCCTAGCATTGCAGTAAATAAATAACAAACAGACAAGGGAGGGCTGGAGAGAAGGCTCAGCAACCAGGAGTGAGGGTTAGCATTCCAGAAGAGCCCAGGGTTGAAGAGCCCAGCAACACAAATTGGCTCACAAGCATCTGTAACTCAGGAGATCCTATTACCTTTTCTGGCCTCTGAGGGCACCAGGCAAGCACATTCTACACAGACACACACTCAGGCAACCCCTTGCCCATAGGAAGGAATAAACAACTAAATAACCGTGCAGGTGTGGCGGTGCATGTCTATCTTCCCATCACTCAAGCAGAGTCAGGGTTAGCTCAACATCATCCTTGGCTGCATAGTTCAAGGTCAGCCTGAGCTACACTAGTCCCTACCTGAGAACAGAGAGCAGGGAGGCCGAGATGGAAGAATTCACAGAAGTAAAGCTTTAGTTAGTTGGGGCTGGAGAGATGGCTTGCCGGGTAAAAGCACTGGCTGCTCTCTTAGGTTCAATTCCTGGCACCCACACGGTGACCAATCATCCAGAACTCCTATCCTAAGGGAGCTGACACCCCATTTTGGCCTCCATGTGCACTGCATGTAGTTGGGCACAAACACAGGCAGACAAGACACTCATTATCCCCTACTCCAAATATTCACTTCAGCTCTTTTTCTTCTTAAAAAAGAAAAAAATGTTCTAACTAAATATAATTACAAACTAAATATAATTTCTCTGGTTCAAGGATCCCCAAAACCTTTGGGGATGTCAAGGCAGGGTAGAAATCTTGCTTATTAATGCTGTTTTTAAATACTACAATCAAGGGGGCTGGAGAGATAGCTCGGCGGTTAAAAGCACTGACTGCTCTTCCAGAGGTCCTGAGTTCGAATCCCAGCAACCACATGGTGGCTCAGAACCATCTATAAAGGGATCGGATGCCCTCCCTCTTCTGCTGTGTCTGAAGTCAGTGTACTCATATAGACATTAAATAAATCTTTTTTTTTTTTTTTTTTTTTTGGTTTTTGAGACAGGGTTTCTCTGCATAGTCCCGGCTGTACTGGAACTCACTTTGTAGACCAGGCTGGCCTCGAACTCAGAAATCCGCCTGTCTCTGCCTCCCTAGTGCTGGGATTAAAGGAGTGCGCCACCACGCCCGGCTCAATAAATCTTAAAAAAAAAAAAAAAAAAACAATCAAGGGCTATTTTCTTTTTTTTTTTTAGAGAGAACAAATGTGAAATGCTTTTCTCTATCAAGAGCAAGTAGAAATTCTCAAACTAATTGGGTTTTTAAAAGTTATCTTTGTATAAAATGCTAAGTTTATCCTACAAAAAGTAATATAAAACCATTTTTAACACTGAGCATGGAAAAAATAAGAATGTAAGGTTTTTTGGTTTTTTTTTTAACTTTGGAAATGAAGGCTAATTTGCCCTCTGTACCCTGGGAACTCACGGGACCTCTACCAAGTCACCGTCAGAGAAATGGCAGAGCAGCAGGGGTAGGCTTGTGAGCATGTGGAAGGGTCATGGAGGGAAGAGACAACGGGCCAGGGAGTGAGCACTCAGTGGGGTGGCGAGCAAGGCACCGGCACCTGTGGAAGACTACCTCAGCACACGTCAGCAGGGCACTGGGATTCCAGCCCTTCTCCCTACACAGCTAGAAACCACGTCTCAAAACCACAGTTTCCAAACTACAAAACTCCGGCTAGAAACTCCACAGCGAGTCAGCCCCGGCAGCCTGCTATAGAACGCTTTAGTAGCTACCTCACCTTTATTTCCAATGCCAGGAGAGTATCTGAAATCTAAAATATCCAAAATACAAACGTCTGAAGCCCTGACATGCTGCAAGTGGGAAATTCCACGCCTGGCATCATGTGACAAGTCTCAGTCAAAACCCAGGCACATCTGAAAAGCTATATAGTTGCCTTCATGCTACACACAAAGTATGTATGAAGTATACACACTTCATAAAGGTGAAGCTCACCTGCAGGCTTGGGTTTTATCCCTTACTATATGTTTGTAAATATTTGAAAAGGTGGAAAATCTGAAACCTAAAATGTGTCTGATCCCAAGAATTTCAGACAAGAGATATTCAACCTGAATTATATTTGATTTCTTTAGGATTAAAGAATTTATTTTTATAACAATTCACAAATATGTATCCAATAGTAAGTTCACACCTGCCTAGAACCTGAGTTCTATTGAGAGGGGATCCAATGCCCTCTTATGTCTGTGAGCACCTGAGCGCATGTGGTGACACTACTTGTACATTAACTCACACAGGCACACACGTAGATATTTCTATCTGAAAGTCAAGCAAGAATCAGTGTAGCAGCGATCGCCCCAGTCCTTCAGGAGCTGTGATCCTCCTGGAGACACCCACGATCAGTCACATGTTCCACTGACTCAGAACCCAGCACTGTTACAACAGCAATCAAGTTCAGAAGAGTAAAAGCCAATCAAAGCTTAGAGCTTCTTTTGATAGCTACTTATGTGCACATGGGCTATAAGGAATGGGAATAGCTAATAATAATACCGCTAAAACCGCCAGGCGTCGTGCTAAGGTCTTACATGGCTCGTCCCACGCCATCCTCACATTAGGTAACAGATCCCCATAGTCGTCTGTATCTTATAGTCACTGAAACCAAATCAGAGAGGCTGAGGGGCTTGCCTTAGCTCACAGAGACTGACAGTCAGCAAAGACTGGTTGACCAGATTCCTTGCTCTACTTTTAACCCACCAGCCAGAAACCATGTCAAACATCAAGGGGTCACATTAACACCTATGTAAAAGTGTTCAGACTTTGAAAGTAGTTAGCTTGTTAACTAGTAAGAGAAAGAAAAGCACAAGCAAGTACACAGGTGAAGTCAATCAACAGAAATTTTACCCAAGGGATCTATGTCCATTACAGACACAGTAAGGATGAGAAGGCTCACCCACCGCACTGACTCAAAAACCGTGAATTGGGCATGGTGTAGTGAGCCTGTACTCCCTGCGGTCACAAGTCTGAGCAAGAGGATCACAAGTTCAAAACCAATCCGGGGTATCCCAAACAAACAAAAACTTGGATGCATTTTATAAAAGAAGAGCAATTAAATGTGAAGATTGACTACCCTCACTACGATATATCATCAACTTTAGCCAAGTCCACAAAAGTTCAGTTCTCAAACTATTTCTTAGATCCCTATCGGCCCACTCGAATACTCCTGTGGCTGTGACAAACTCTCATGAAAAGAAGCATCTGGTTAACAAAGATAGGCTTAAATACAGACAAAGACAAACGGTATCATGAGGCTAGAGCTAAGAATGAAGTATGTTCAAGCAACGAAATAAACGAGACTGCAAGTGTGCGGGGACAGGCTTGTAAAAATTAGGTCATTTCTGACTGAAACAACAAAGCTGTGACAAGTGGCAATCTGGATGCTCACATGCACACAGACCAGACCAGTGATGGTCTGACATGAGAAGAAGCATATCAGTGAAAGAATTCCGTGAAAATGGCCTGCCCTGATAGTCCTTTCTCCAAAGCAAAAGCCAATCTGAGAAACATACACAAGCCAGGCACCAGTCTGCAGTGACGTTTCCAGAAGTGCTCAGGCTTCTGTTCTCTTTAAAGTGAGCTCACGAACGCTCGCCCTGGAATAGCTCCACACACCAAGTAGAATTCTGAAACTAAAGCCCAACTCTCATGAGACTACGTCCCTGCTCAATCACTTCCTTATTTAATAAACCTGTTACCAGCAGTACCAATTCCTTACCAGAAACTCTGCCCTCAAAGGTGATAGAAAGGGCAGCATACTACCATCTAAAGCATCCCCTAGGGTTACCAGCTAAAGCATCCCCTAGGGTTACCAGCTAAAGCATCCCCTAGGGTTACCGGCTCTTCCTTTGGCTCTTTCTGTCCAGGGTCTCCAATACAACCCTTGAAGTCCCTATGCATCCCAGGCTACTTTCCAATCTAGGATCCTCCTGCCTCAGCCTTATAAGTGCAGTGATTAAACAGGGGAATGCTTCAGTGCCTGGCCTTAATCATCTTTTAACGCAAATCCAAATTTGTGTTAAAGAATAAACAAATGACTCAGATAGTATTCTATTCCCAGTATGTGCTGCAGTACGGATAAAACCATTTTACAAACCAGAACAGAAGATCCTAGTTTTACTTAGTTGAGACTCAGCTCCTGTTTACAGACCACTCACGAAGCAAAACAGTTCCTTTGCTACACAGATAGCAGAAGAATCTGTCTTCACTAATAACTGTATGGGCTTAGAGAAGCAAGGCTATCCCCAAGCACAAACTATACCTACCACCTGAGCAGGAAAACTCAAGTCCCACTGAAGGAACAATGAATGATTAGCAAGAAGAATAGTTTTGGTTTCAAGAGCTGCAAAGGCAGACTGGCCATTACAGGAAGCTGTACTAATGCTGACAAAGTTAAACTGTTTACAGAAACTAGGAAGCTGTCCCCTGTTCCTCCCACTGTCACATACCCTGCCCTGTCCTCTGTGGCCAGTGTTGCTTATACTGCTCAACTGTAACTGTAAACTGAACTAAGAGACGAGTAGGCGGTGACTCCCAGGCACTGGTTGGTCTGACTGTGTTGCCAGCTGTGTCATATCCAGCCAGCCCTCCACCCACCCAGCCAACCTCACCTAGACAGTCACCCACACTACCACATGCCCAGCCACCCTCAGCTGAGCAGCTCGTCAAGGGACAGGGCTCACATGTACAGTAGTAGGCAGGCTTCCATGGCTAACGCCAAGGTCAAGCACAGGGCGCTAAAGGAGCACTCCTTCCAGATCACCTACACGTGCCAGCCACAGGGGGCAAGCCACCTGCCATGGGGACAACAGTGTGATGCTGAGATTTTTCTCTCCATGTAAACTGTTTAGTTTCCCACAACAGAAACTGACCAGAAAAGGAAATGTTTGAGAAAAATCATATCAGCACCCAAAATGACAGCTAACAAATGAGTTCTACAACAGGGTCACTGCCATCTTTGTCTGAAAACCAAGAGGCACTCACTCACTTAAGCAAAATGTAAAATGTGATAGGCTCTCTAAAAATTCGACTCTTCTCACTTCAATTTCCATAAGAAGTCTAATACAATCAACCACAGGTTCAAAGAAAAACTTTCTAAAACATTTATTTAATCACTGAGGAGAGGAACACATGTCACAGCTTGAGTGTGGAGGTTCACAGACATCCATAAATTCAGTTCTAGGAAATCTAATATCTTCTCTTATGACCTCCATGGGCACTAAGCCTATGGGCAGGCAAAAAAACACCCATTAAAAGAAAAATAAATAAATACAATACTTAAAATGTGATTACCACTATTCCAAATACAGAAAGAGCTGATGTGCACATGTGGCCCAGAAGAGCCATGGCAGAAGAACTATATAAAGAGAGCTAGGGAAATGGAAAGTCAGGCCATGTGGGAATGAAGAGGTTATAGGCTATGTGCGGCTGCCCATCAATTATACTGTTGAAATCATGGGTAAGCATACTGGAGCCTTTACCCACAACAAGAGGTACGTTCATTCTCCAGGCAGAGGAAACCATCCGCGCTCTCTGAGCAATCCCATGCTGTTTCAGTGACTACTTCTGAAGTTTGAGAGAGACAAAGAACACCACAAAAAGAAAGAAGGGAACAAGCACCCCAAACCTTACAGAAGAGAAGATAGCACCTGGCATCTGTCCTAGGAGGGTAAGGCAGAGACAGTGACTTCACGGGAGACTTTAAACAAGCAATGCACTTTCTCAGTGCCAACACACTGCCCATTCAAAAAATACAAATAGTCAAGTACCCACCATGGCCCGGCACCGCAGACAGTGCTGAACACACTCTCAGGGTAGGACAATCCTTGCCTCCAGTTTACAAGTGGATGTCAACTTTACTCTTCTCTACTTTTTTATCTGGGGGCGGCGGGGGGGGGGGGGGGGGGGGGGGGGGGGGGGGGGGGGGGGGGGGGGGGGACGGAGTGGTATTTCTACCTCCCCCCCCCAATGTTGATAGAATTCTACTGAAACATTATTAGCTGGTTCAAGTCAAGAACACACAGGCCTTTCTCCTGAGTGGGTTGTTTATTTTTAAATAAAACATATACATGCACCTTTCTCAACAAGGACACAGTCCTTCATATGAGACTGAGCTGTGAAAGCACAGATTCAAAATCTGTCCGTGGCGTAGGCTTGGGACAAACAGGGAAGTTTCTCTCCCGCAGGGAACTGTCAGGTCCACTGCCGTTCCTTTATTCATCCAGGGTGGACTGACTGCTTGCTGCGGAGCTCGCTGCTTTCTCCCTGGCCTTGGGAGATAAACATCTGAGAGAGCAATGGAAAGTGTGTCTACTGAGAAAAGAAACCAAGGAGGCTAAGAAGCTGCCCTAAAACAGGAGGGCGGAGAAGAAAGCCAGGAAAGGGGACCTGTGGAGAGCAAGCAAGTCCACAGAGAACACAATGATGACAGGGACCAAAGGTCACAGCTAGCCAGAAATCTGGTGACTCCACGTCACTGATCAAGTTAAACTCATACTTTTGTATGTACAATGCTGCCAGACACTCAATATGAGAATTTGACATGAGATAGATATATATATATATATGGGCTGGAGAGATGGCTCAGTGGTTAAGAGTGCCGACTACTATTCTGAAGGTCATGAGTTCAAATCCTAGCAACCACATGATGGCTCACAAACATCCAGAATGAGATCTGATGCCCTCTTGTGGTGTGTCTGAAGACAGCTACAGTGTACTTACATATAATAAATAAATAAAATCTTAAAAAAAAGAATGCATGGCATTGCTTTAAAAAATACATTGCTATAAAAATATATATATATATATATATATATATATATATATATATATACATGATGAACTATACTAGCCAGCACATAATACATGCTACACTAAGAAGCATAAGATATGGGTTTAACAAAAGAAAAAAAGCTATCATAAATAGTTCTTGTAACTTTTCTACAACAGCCTAGACTGATCCTGGATACAGACTGCACCAAGGAAGGCTGGTGGCTGTGCATCTCTGTCTAGCCACACCCATGAGGGTCACTTCAATGTTCATGACATCACCAAACAATTTCCTAAGCGGTTTTACTTTTAACTGACACTCTACTTTAATTATATTACAGAAAAGCGCTTTGGATGTGAACTATCTCTAAACTGCTCACGGTCACATTGCTACTGCGATGGAACCTTTCTGATCTTCAGCAAACAGAACCAAATACAATCAAACTGCTCACAATTAAATTATAATTATTTGATTAAAAATTCCATCTCAATTCTTGTCTTCGTACCTTTGTTTCTTAAGTCAGGGCCTTGCTGTGTCACCCAGGCTGGCCTGGCACTTGTGATCCTTCTGCTTCTGGTTTTCAAGGAGCTAAGATTTCAGGCATGAGCCACCACAGATGAGCCACCACCGGGTCCCTGGTCATGTTTATATCTTTAACCCTGGGTTACATCCCACTTTCCTACTCTTTCTTCAATGGTGTGTAACAGCTACAAAGTATCTTATAATCTTTTTTGAAGCTAAAGGAGGGAAAACAAATGGAAATTATTTCCCTTGGGGAACAAGAGCACAAAATAGTACTTTGTTTCTTATAAGAGTTCAGTTTCTCCCCTAGCCACAGAGGGACTCAGCACTTAGGAGGTAGAGAAAGGAGGGTTACTATCAGTTTAAGGCTACCTGGCCTACAGCGCAAGAAAAAACATATTCTAATCTCTCTATAGCAAATTCATCCGTGCCACTGAATAAGTGAGGCAAAGGCTAGCTCACAGGTGCATATGATCAACCACACGCCTGCATCAGACTCCATTCTAAAGAGATAAAGGATGTCACAGATGAAGAAACAGCTGCTACAGTTGTAAGAAAAACAATTCTTTAAAGGGAACAAAATTAGAATGACTGGGGAAAGTCATTACGACCTTACTTTCTAACCAGCTCTATTACATCTATAGAGTTGACCTTATTTTTTAACCATGCTTAGTAAAAGGCACACACAGCAAACCAAGTATACAAGGCTACAGTTTTGAATTGATACATTACACTGTGGAAGTCTGTAAGAGTGTGCTAAAACAGACACTGCTAAATGTCATTAAATAAAAGCACCCTTTAGGGCTAGGGTGGCTCAGCAGGTAAAACACTTGCCACCAAGCCTGAGGTCCTGAGTTTAACACCCAGAACCCATATGCTAGAGGAAAACCCATTCCCACACGTTGTCCTCTGATGTCTGCACATGTGCTTGGGGTGTGCATGCGTCCACATGCACACATAAGTAAAAACGCAAATCATAAAAATATATACATAAAAACGCATTTTGGAGAAGCGGATGGGTGTCTTACCAGCTGGAATTCCCGGCGCCGATCGTAGGCGTTCTGTATCCCACTGTCCTCCCATAAGGCTCTGATAGCAGGAAGATACTGCAGGAACACTCGCGTCTCCACCATCCCCTGGGCAGCCATGGGGGCCCGGGTATCAAATGCCATCAACTTGTCTCCGTGGAGCTGGTTTTTGTTATCTCCCCAGGGAATATGAAGCTTCTCTCGGGCATCTACCAGCACCCTCATACCTTTGTTTAAAAAAAAAAAAAAAGTGTGAGGAAGAATCATGAAGATACCATCAGAGGCTTTGGCCCCAGGGCTACTCAGTATTGGTTCCTTAATTTTTAGCTATTACAGAAGCCCCACTTCCAAAATGGGAGACCAGAATCAAAACAAAACCTTTATCTTCTCAGAGGTTTAAGAAACAAGTGTTTATTGTCTCAAAACCAGAAGCCTTGAAAAGTTATTATTAATAACAAAACCACTTTGGGGAGGATTCTAATATGCTGCGATTCATAAAAATCATTTCTGGTGTAGACAGCAGTCAAAACCAGAGACAGAAAGAATACACAGTGCTGCCTAGGCTGGTGCCAGGCTAAAGACGGCCAGGCCAGAGCTAAGGGACGGCTGAGTGTGCTGTGTGCAGCTCCGGGCCTCCAGGTCCCCACCAACACGGTCTTCTAGGATGCACCTAACTTCAGGGTTTCCTCAGACCAAGCTTCTAATCAGTGCAGTCACACACTGGCTTTAGTTACCTAAAAGGAAAACCAACTGCACAATGACCCAAGACCGCCTCCGAGGTTTCAATTTACACAGGTTAGCTCAAACTCCTGTCGCTAAACTGTGACTTCTGTCATCGGGAAGTCATTTCTTTGGATACAAGAAAAAAAAAAATTGTTAGGCTTTCACTTTTCTGACCATGCCAACAAAAGAAAATAAGATGCCTAGTTAGACTTCAACCTGATCACACAATCCTGTTCAAAGGGACTCTTAGGCCCAGTGTGTGTGGAAAAGCAGGTGATTTACCTCACTCACAAGTGACTACTTGAGTCCGTTCATTCTTTAAGTTCAACTGCATCGGGATACAAAGGTACCTTCAATTAAGGGCTGGTAAGGTACAGTTTACAGCCTTCCAGGAGACTTTAATTAGTTTTGTGCTGAGCATTAAGGCAGACTGAATACAACCACCCTTTTCAGCTTTACTGCAAAGGTCCAAGGGTGAGGGCAAGCCATGGACTGTGAGCTCCTGGCCTCGCCCTCTCTCCTCACTGCCTGGCAAAGCATCTTCTCTAGTTTTTCCCTACTTGAAACACTGAAGTGGGGAGGAGGGGACCCATGAGGGAGTGTGCTTATATTCTTCTTCAACAACAAAAAATACGCTTAAAAAAAAAAAAGTCACACAACTCCTTGAAAAGACCTACAAAATAAAAGTTTGCTTCCAAGCCCTAGATTTAATAGAGTGACTCCTTAACCACTCAGAAGTCGGCTGCTGTGCCTTCAACTCTGCTAACTTCTCTTAGGTAGAATATACCTGACACTAAAAGAAAACAAAAAACAAAACAAAACAAAACAAAAAAAAAACCCAAGATGATTCTTTTAAATGATAAAAATAAATGCCACCTCTGCAACTTATTTGAACACTAAGGAATAAAAATGTTGGGTGGTTTTCACTTAGGAACAATATTTAAAATACTGTTCAACAGGATTTGTGAAGCCCATCATGCAGTCCAGCACATGTATTTAAACATAAATTCATTTAAGCATTAGAAATAATACTTTTTTTCTCCTGTCTCGAGTTATTAAGAAAAAAAAAAGTGTGCAACATGTTGAACTGTGATTACAAACATCCTGTAGAAATGAGCCGGTAAAACCACTCGCGCTAATTTTTTTTAATAGACTTTCCTGATGCCAGTTCAGTAAACGCGAGTTTCATACTCTCGCCCCAAAAGGCTCTAGAGGCTGTCACTCTATGCCCTTGACAAGAGTCTCAGGGTAAAAAAAAAAAAAAAAAAAAAAAAAAAGTTTCCTCATTACAACCGTTCCAGAACTTGCTGAAGTCAAGAGGTGGCCTAGGAAGTCCAAAGCTGGAAGGGTAACAGACCCGGTTACTAGGGTCACCCATCAGGGACGGGCAGAAAGGAAAGAAGGATAGGGAGTGTAGGACCTGGGGCTACTGATGGGTGGTCTTGCCCGGAGTGCAGGGAGGACACAAGTTGCCCTGCTGCCCCGAGTCACCCTGCTCGCCGCACTTCCCTCTCGGAGGGGGCGAGGCCAGCCGCGGAGTGCTGGGCCGACCGTGACCCTCACCCGGGTAGCACGGGTGGGGACAGCGGGGCGTCCCGGATCGAAGGGACTAGGGCAACAGGGCGCACAGGACGGTGCCCAAGGCGCGCCCACCCGCTCGCCCGTCCGATCCGGTCCCGTTCGGTGTCCTCGGACTGGGGACCCGGCCGGTGAGGGCGGTGCCCGGCCCGGCTCCCCAGGGGTCCCCGAGCCCCGCCGCGCCCCGCACCTTTGATCACGTTGCTGTAGATGGTGGGGCGGAACTCCTCGCGCGCGCGCTGGTCGAAGTCCTGGCCGTGGATGATCCGCATCTGCTTCAGGAAGGTGGACTTGCCGCTCTCGCCCGCGCCCAGCAGCAGGATCTTCACCAGCCGCTTCACGTAGGTCTTCTCCCGCGACAGGCATTTGTCGATCTCCTTGGACTTGCGCTGCTGCTCGGCCTCGCCGTTCGTCAGCACGCAGCCCGGGAAGCACACGGACAGCACGGAGCGCGACGGCAGGAAGTCCGCCATCTTGCCGCCGCCGCCGCCTCGGCGGGCCCCTGCGGCTCCTCCACCTCCTCCTCCGGCAGCGGGCGGCTCCGGCAAGGCGGCTGGAGGGCGGGGAGCGCAGCGGCGGCCCGAGCGCGCCCGGGGAGGGAGGGAACCCGAGGACTGACTCGCCAGGGCGGGCCGCGCCGGCCGGGGGAGGGTGGGAGGGAGGGAGGGCGGGCCCGGGGAGGGGCGGCGGCCCTCTGGGCGTGCGCGCGCCCGCCGCCTTTCGGGTGCGCGCACGCAGTCACGCCGAGCGGAGGTGGGAGCGGCGGCGGCGGCGGGAGTCACGCGCTCCTGTGCCGCCGGGAGCGCGCTCGGAGAGCGGCGGAGCCCGAGGTCACGTGGGCCAGGCTGGGCGCGCGCGCCTACGGATCCAGAGTTTCTGTTTCCCTTTAGTACCGCCGCTTCCCGGAGCCCCGAGGCGAGTAAGCAAAGCCCATCCCGACCCCTTTCCGCTGGGGCATCTTTCTCTCTACAGATCCCACTGCCCCTTCCCATAGTTACTCGCCCGCCGCTTGCTGTCACCTTCACGCGACCTCTTTTGAGACCTTTGGCTGCGACATCCCCGCACCGACCAGTGCAAGCCTTCGTTACAGTTTGCCACTTTTGTTTTAACTCTTGAGACAAGATCCCTGCGGCCCAAGTCAGCTTAAATTTGTGACAATCGTCTTGCCTCAGCCTCAGCCTCCCTGTCCGTTTCTGGTATTACAGGCAGGCAAGGGCTTTCCTTCAAGATCGTGCATTTAATTAGCAGCGACCTCTCCCCGCCCCCTTGCCATCCTAACCCTCCGGAATCTAGAAGGATAAGTAGATGTCCGATGTCGTTATTGATCAACACCTCACCCTAGCAGCTCAGGGCACTATTGATAACCTGCCCTGGTTTGAGGGGCGTTGGAGTTGATATTCTCGTGAGATGTGCCAGGAAGGTCGCTGGCGGCTGGCTCACTCATTAGATTCCCATCCGAGCTGCACTTGTGACTTGGGTAATGCCTTCTGAGGTCAGTGAATGGTGGAGAGGGTGAGGTCATGTTGAAAATCCCCCTAAGCCGGACACTATGATGCACGTTCTTCCCAAGGAAGCAGATAAGCGCTCAGCCTAGGACTGCAGCAGGCACATTTTGGGTTTCCTGCCGGATTACAGAGGATATGACAGAGAAGAAACTTTTTTTTTTTTTTTTCTGTCATACCAGCAGATCAGGCCAGAACACCTGAAAAAGAGACTCCTGGGGAACACGTGACTAGTGACAGCTGAGTGACTGTAGCAAGGACCTCAGAAGCCAATTTCTTCATTCTTGTCAGTTTCAAAGGGGAAAGGCAGTTGATGTCTGTCTGGTTTTGCTCCTGGGTCCTGACTCGTGTGCAACTTAGGAACTTCCTGTGTGTTAGGGAGTTGGGGTAAAGAGGTCAACACCGTGACATTCACAAGTTTAAATTTTAAAAACTAACACAGTAAGTCAGTCCACCAGTTACTGTCCATTTGGGCCAGTGACTGGGAAGCTCACGACACACTACACCGGCGGCAATACACAATACCTGTAGTAGAATTGTCTTCTGTCACACCCACCGAGACCGCGAGTGGACCTGAGCCCACAGAGTAGGCTGTGTGCAAAGTGGGCTGAGCTCGCATCCGGCATCCGTGGATTGCTAAAGTCAGGACTGATTTGTGACCAACGTCTGTCATAGACGGTTGATATCTGTATGTATACCTTGACCACTGTTAGGGATGTCCTATTCCAGGGCCATGAAAAGACTAGCTTCTACCCAGGACAGGTAGGTATGAAGGCCCTGCATTCCCTCCATGTTCTAGTCTGAATAGCAGTAACAGGGGAGGGAAACGCATACGTTAGATTAAGCATCTTCGTTTTCCTGAGGTGTACACAACAGAGTGGGAAAGCAAGGATGCCTGGGAGGCAGGAAGGGATTCCTGCCTGGCCAGTTCTTGTTAGGACATGCAATACAGCAGGGAGGCTGTTCAAAGTCCTGAGTGGAACCTCGCCTTGGAACAAATTTGGCTCCTGTTGAGCCTGGCTGCCCTAATCAGGGTTTCTGAAAAGAAACGTGTAAAGCCCCGGCTGGGGTTTGGCTGCTTCGCGTAACTGGTGATCAAGACACTTTGTAAATCATAAGCATAAAAGTGAGTCAGTTTAGTGGTTCTTCAAAAGCTAAACATAGAACTACCACGTGACCCGGCAGGTCCACTCCTAGGTGTATACCCTCAGAAAACCGAGCTCGCTGCTCAGGCAAAAACTTGGACACCTATGGTCTTGGCCGCGCTGTTAAGAACAACAACAAAATAAATGAATACAACTTAAAACAACCCAAATGCCCATTGGTGAATGAATGGCTAAACAAATGTGATTCATCCAAGCAACAGATTGTGCAGTCATAAAAAGGGTAAAAGTGCCGAAAGGAGGTGCTGAGGTGGTAGCTCGGTGTTTAAAGTGCCTCCTGTTCAAGCATGAGGACTGTAGCTCACATCTCCCGGAGCCCACGGAAATGCCAGCTGTGCAGGGTGGCTTGGGAGACAGAGACAGGATCCCCAGAGCTGGCCGACAGGCTAGATTAACTAAATAAGCCAGCTCTGGGTCCAAGTGAGAGATTCTGTCTCAACAGATAATGTGCATTCACATGTACACACATGTATCCCTACAGATGCGAACATACGCCACACATACACTGATACATGTTACAAGAATCGACTTGGAAAATATCACTCTCAGTGTGGGAGGCACACATTAGGTATGGTTTGGATTCTGTGAAATGTCCAGACTAGGTAAACCCACAGATACAGAAAGTAGTAGTTGCCAGGGCTTGAGAGCAGGGGCGAATGGGGAGTGCTTAATGAATTGTTTCGAGTATTTGGAAACCAGATAGTGGCGGTGGTGACAGACCACTGTGACTGTACCAAGTGCTGAGCTACATATGTGAAAATGGCCAAACCATATGTAAGGTGAATCTCATCACGGAAGGAAGAAAAGGTGAATTAAGAAAGAGCTTTGTAACATAAATGATATCAGATAAGTTGACATCAGCTGACGCTGAAGTACTGCAGTCTGTAACATTAATGAAAGAAAGGGCCGCTATGTAGCAACTCATGAATGAGAACGCTACAATGTACAACCTGTTCTAAATGGCCGGGCCATTGTGTTTAAACTATAACGGCAGAAGTGATTTGCAGCCTTCCCTTACACTGTCACGGCACTAGCGATATTTCAGTCACCGTGTTTTTCTTAGAGGGGAAAAATAAAATAGCCCAACTTCTAAGGGAAGGCAGTCTATTAGAATTGAGACCGCTAGATGCTGATTCTAACAGATCCAAATGTTCTTTCTTCGGAAAGGTCGCTATCGTTACCAGCCAGTTAATCCATATGCAAAATAGTAGTTTGGGCCTGCCCGCCGCACCCCCCCCCCCCCCCCCCCATGATAGGACTTTTGAACAGTTGCACTGTTCTTTCTGGAAGGTCAAAGTTTAGTGGCAAGACAAGGAAGGAGCCCTTCCCTGCCTGTTATCACCCTTGAAATCGATTCACAATCCTTCAGGAGCTGAAAGACTTCTGTCTTGTAGTCATGATTTATGTTTAATTTTTGAGAAACAGTATTACTTAGCTTATTTACCCGTCTCTGTGCCAAGTAACTTTGGCCTGTTGACAAAAATCAGGATTATCCACAAAGGACAAAAATGTGTCACCTTCAGACATATTCAAAAGAATGTACCAGAGGCTCCAGCAGCAGTTCCAAAGAGGAGTTAGAAAAAAAGAAAAAGTCTTTCTTTTGAGTGATGGTGAATGTAATTTAAATAAAGGCTTTGCTTGCCAAGGTGACTATTAACAGGTCAGGATGGGCCAACACCCATTTAGATGTGTTTATTTAAAAGTCAGTCACATCAGTTGGTAGTTAAACCTTGAGTTAATTTTCTAATGGGGACAATGACACATGTAGCATTCGGCTAGTGAAATTCTGCTATCTCACCGTCGGTGTTAAATAGATGGATTCTAATTCTTTCTTATAGATAGAGTAGGCCTGAATGCTCTTCTGTATCCCTTTCTGTTCCAGGAAAGGAAGGGGATAGGGAATTCCTGAGCACCTCCCCTCCCCATAATACAGGCCTCACAGTGTGTGATGTTTAAAATGCCTGCAAGCACTCTGACCTACTTTATCTCATTCACTACTCACAATAGCCCAACTAGGAACACTATGCCCTAGCCCCACGCTCTTTGGCTGCCGCAGGAAGCTGCCAGGAGGGAAAGCTTAAATGACTCCCTTAAAGTTTTGCTTACTGTGGCCTGCTGCAGAGCCTGCCAGGACTGCAAGCACACTGTTTTGGGTTGGAGGGGAGAGGGAGGCGTGAGACAGAGTCCCTGTGGTTTTCATTCATTGACTGAAAGGTTTTAAATTGATTTGATGTGTACGAGTGTCTTGCCTACATGTGTGTATGTACTGCATGCACACACATGCCCGGTGCCTGAGGAGGTCAGAAGAAGCCACTGGATCCTCTGGAACTGAAGTTATGAGTGGTTGTGAACCAGCATGTGGGTGCTAGGAATGGAGCCTTGGTCCTCTGCAAGGGCAACAAGTAAATGCTGATCCATCTCTAAAGCCTTTCCCCACTTTGTGTGTGTGCATGTGTGTGTGTGTGTGTGTGTGTGTGTATATGTGTGTATGTGGGTGTGTATGTGTGTGTGGTGTATATGTGTGTGTATGTGTTGTGTATGTATGTGTATGTGTTGTGTATGTGTGTATATGTGTTGTATATGTGTGTATGTGTTGTGTATGTGTGTGTTGTGTATGTGTGTGTATATGTGTTGTATATGTGTATATGTGTGTGTATGTGTTGTATATGTGTATGTGTTGTGTGTCTATGTGTGTATGTGTTGTGTATGTGTATATGTGTATGTATGTGTGTATGTGAGTGTGTGTATGTGACTGTGTGTATGTGTTGTGTATGTATGTGTGTGTATGTGTGTATATGTGTGTGTACGTGTATGCAAGTGTGTGTATGTGTTGTGAGTGTGTTTCTTTTTGAGACAGGCTCTCCAGGCTCTCATATTTGGTATCCCAGGCTGGTCTTGAACTCTGTATGAAGCTGAGAATGATTTTGAATTTCTTTCAGTATGTGTGTGTGTGTGTGTGTGTGTGTATGTGTGTGTATGTTACATGCACACACGTATACAAGTGTGCACAACTGTGCTTGTGCATGTAAAGGCCAGAGGGGGGCTTTGGGTCTCTTGATTCATAGCACTCCATCTTATTTCCTTGGTCTGTTGTGACAGGGTCCCTCACTGAGCCTGGAGCTAAGCTAGCAGCCAGCAAAACTCAAATTATCCCCCCCACCCCCACTGTAAAGGGGTCACGCACCCATGAGGCTACAGCCTACTTTTTAACATGGGTGCTGGCAGTTCACACTCAGATCCTCCTGCTTGTACAACCCTGAGCCTCTGCCCTTGAACTCTTTATCCCCAGACAATGGGATTTCAGGCAGGCACGAGCCACGGTGCATAGGTGCTACTTTGACTGTTAGCACAGTTGCTCTCTCTGGTACTCCCAAAGAAGCCCAAGGCTCAGAATCCTGGATGTGTAAAGCCCAAGGCTGAGACAAGAAAGGAACTGTGTTTAGCTTTAAGGGACTGTAGTGTTCTGTAGTTTTGTTTGTGGGTTGGTCTGTCTGTTTTTCCAGCCCCTTCCAGGCTGGCTGCCATCTTGAAGTTCTCCAGCTGTTAGACTGATTCTAGTGAAATGTCCTTACTTTGGGCTCAGGCTCTGGTTTGTAAAATGTTCCAGGTGGCTGATGGAGGCGAGAGAGAGAGAGAGAGAGAGAGAGAAAGAGAGAGGAGCAAAGCTTATGGCTATATTTACCTGGGATGTAAACCCCATATGTTATGCGCTTAGCGTGAGTTAGCTCTAAAAAGGCACCGTTTCTGTTTCTGTAATGCCATCTGATGTGGCCCTTCCCAGAATAAGCTGCTCATGTGGAAAGATTCAGATGAAACTAGACATGTGGAAATGAACGGTGGGTGGTTTTGTTTGTTGTTGTTAATAACGGAAAACATGACTTTAATTCTTGGTTGTATTTTTCTCAGCCTCCAAAAAAACACCCCCGAGCTGCCAATGACCAGCCAAAACTTCAGCTCATCCTCAGTCAGAGGTTCAGAGACATGCCTTGGTGACCCCAGACACACCTTGCTCGGAAGCGTCAGACCCATTACAGGCTGTTGGTTTATACAGCACTTCACAAAGCCCTGCCTGCTCACACTCACACTCCTTGATGTGCATGCAGAGGCCAGAGCAGGATGTGGAAGCAGGCTCTCTCACTGAAGCAGAAGCTCCCCATTTCAGGTAGTCTGGCTGGCCACTGAGATCTGGATGACAACCTTTCTTTGTCCCCCCGATGGGCACATCAGCGAGGCCCAGCTTCTTTTGTACAGATGCTGTACATATATTCGAACCCCTTCTTGCAGAGCAGGCATTCTTATTCAGTGAGCCATCTCTATAACTGTCCCAGACTTTCCCCCATCTTGAAATAAGGTCTCACTATGGAGCCCAGGGTAGCCTCATACTCGAAATCACCCTACCTCAGCCACCCAGAGTGCTGGGATTATGGGTGTATGTCACCATGCCTGCCTCTCTTGTCACTTTGAAAGATGACAGGTATTTGTTTCTTACGAGAAACAGAAATTGCTTGTTCTTCCCCAGGGAGATTCAAATCTGCTCCCAGTCTGATGGCAGAGGAACTGCCACTTCCCAGAGTTCCCAGTGGAACACTAGCTTAGCAGGCTTGGACCTGCCACTTCCGGCAACCAGTCTTCTGTGGCTGGCTGGCAGACTCAGTTTTCAGGTATTGTCACATGTCACAGCCGCTAAGCTGGCCTTTGCTTCACTGAGAAAATGCTGGGATGGAGTACGTCAGCTGTGTTTGCCTCACAGCCGTAAAGGCCCATCCAGGGGCTCTGAAAAATGGCCCACATGGCTGGTGTCTGTCTGTGACAAGGCTCCCTCCCGGAGCAAATCATGTCATCAGCTCATCCTGACTCCACCGTCAGCTGCTAAGGAGAAAAAAAAAAAAAAGAACCGGTGAGGAAGGAAGGATTCGGGGAAGGCAGTAGCTGCTGAGTCAGAATGATGGTGTTGGAAGGCTCACAGGAGAGGCTTTCGGGCCAGCTCCCTTCTGCTTCAGTGTTAGCCTTCTGCTCCTGCCCTGCCAGGATCCCGCGGGAGAGGAGAGGGGACAGCAGGAGCCAGGGGAAGCGGCTCAAGGTGTGACCAGGAATTTTGTGCTTCTGAGAGAAAGCTCCTTTAGGGAGAGAGCTCAGCTACCCCTCTTTCTAATCAGGTGTGGCTCTTAGATCACTGGCTACTCATGTTCTAGTTCAGAGAAGGAATGGCTACAGTGGGGGACTTAGTGAGAACCCAGTGGCCTTTCTTATCTCTAAAACAGCCATTGCAAATAAAGAGTGGCGAAGATTAAATAATAGGCGTATGTGCTCCGTGTCTGTTTTGTAAATGGGAGACATGATTCTAGACTGTTACAGGAAGAACCGAGTCAGTGGGTTGAAAGCCCTAGGAAACGTAGCAGTGTCGTCATTGTCAGAATCTTCTTCCTAGGGACCACAGAGATGGCTCAGTGGGTGAAGGACCTACCACCAAATCCAATGAAGCCACAAAGAAGGAGAGAACTAATTTCCACAAGTCCTCTGACCTCCACACTTGCGCTGGGGCACACATGCACAGCCACACATGAATGCACAAAATAAATAAATATAATAATAAAAATAAAGGGAACAAGAATGTTGGCTACTTCCTGAGCCTCCCTACCTGAGGTTTAAACATGTTTTTGTTTGTTTGTTTCTCTTTCCCATACTCAAGTTTACTCACAGACGTGTTTCCCAGGAAGATCTGTTTCTGGTTGCAAGGGCCTGATACAGCAAGGAGAAAAACAAAACAAAACAGGCATGTTAAGAGTGTCCCCTAAAACCTCAACATAGTGGTTCTTCCAGAAGCCTACGGAATTTTCCACTAGAACAATGGTGTAGATGGAGATATTGGAATTGGACACTAAGAGCTTGGGCCCGTGGTGACACACACCTATGAAGAAGGGAGGTCGGCCAGGCAGTGGTGGCACATGCCTTTAATCCCAACACTTGGGAGGCAGAGGCAGGCAGATGTCTGAGTTCGAGGCCAGCATGGTCTACAGAGTGAGTTCCAGGACAGCCAGGATGATACAGAGAAACCCTGTCTGGGGGTGGGGGTGGAGAAGAAGAGAGGTCACCAAAAGTTTGAGGCCAGCATGATCTACTTAGCTAGTGAAACTTTGTCTCAAAATAAAGGAAGGGAGGGAGAGAGAGAGGGACAAGGGAGGGAGAGTTTTTTCTGTGGGTCTGCAACCTCCCAAAGCTTTTGTAGCAGTTTTAGAAGATGGCCAAGCAGACTGTTAAGTTAGAACTGTCCAACTGATGAACTGGCATTTGTCATCAAGGTCTTGGATAATAAGGACATTTCTCCATCTCACAACCACATGTTCAACAACCACCATCAGGCAGCCCTCACTCTAGAGCTGAGTGCATTGAACCCGCCCGCACAGCAGACTCATTCCCAGGCAAGAGGACTTGGCCTGCTTGAATAAGGAACTTTGGGGTAGCAGCAGGTCAGTGTGGAAGGAAGTAAGGTCCCGATGGCTCCTTTCACCTTGGTCCATTTGTAGAGACAGCATCAGGAGATGGCTAGAGTAGAGCCTTGGAGCCATGGCCAACTGGAAGCCTCTCTTGCCTGGAGTGAGAGGTACTGCTGGCTGGGAGGATGCCCCTGTCCCAGAGGCCAGACTAGATCTCAACAGCTTCCAAGTTCCCAGGCTCTCAGGGTGGATCTCAATCATTCACTAGCTGGTCCTCAGCTTGGAGCCGTCAGGACCCTTCCCACGGGAGCCCGGGGAGTCTCTGGTTATCCCTACCCTTTCCAAGGCCACCCTGGGCAGGGAGCCAAAAAAACAATTTATGGAAAAAGCAGAGGCCGAGTATAAATTATTTTTTAACTAACCTCCAGTTATCTGATCACCCAGGATGTCTGCTCAGTGAAGAAAGCGTTAAACACACTTCAAGAAGAGATAGCTTCGTTTCTTTGTGGGGGGTGCAGCCAGAGGCAGGGTGCGACCCCCCCCCCCAAGACTCTCCTCCTCTGCTGAGCCACATGTGTAGTAGTGAGAAGCGAGGAGAGGGCTGGGGATACATGGCTCAGTGCATGCCTAGCTTGTGGCAGACCCTGGGTTTGATCCCCAGCAAAGGGACAGGTCAAGAGGTGGGGGTTTAAGAGCAAAGTACTTAAGAATTTAAAAAGAATAACAAATACTGTCCTGGCTTTCTAAGAAGTGAGTGGATCATGGGACTCCCAACTCATTTGTTTTAAACAGTCGAGGAGCTGGGGTTGGGGAAGGCTTTCAGCCTCTCCTGGGACAGACAGATATCATGGTTAATTTGCCAGGGGAAGCATAGCAAGTTCCCAAGGGAAGGCTAAAACCAAGCGCCTTCAACTTAGATATTGTTTCCAGATCTTGTTTCCAGAAAGATTTGTTCCTCCATGCCCTATGGAGAATGATGAAATCTCAATCAATAGGCAACTTTGTTAATAACCAGGAACTATGAGATGTTTCTGAAAAGCTTTCCTGCCAGAGCCTAGTGTGGTCTTCTCAGAAAGTAATAACATATCCTTATAGAGAAGTTTCTATTAACAACTTGCTTTCTTGGTTAATCTTTTTTTTCTTTTCAGCGGTTCCAGACACTCTGTGTGTGTGTGTGTGTTGCTTTTTATATATAGTATATAATATATGTTACATATGGTATTATAACATTTATTTAACATATATATTGTTTTTAAAAAAATATTTACTTGTTTTTACTTATATATGTGTGTGTTGCTTTAATATACATTATGTTACAAATAGTATAACATTTATTTAACATATATTGTTTGTTTTCTAAATATTTACTTATTGCTTTTACATGTGTGTATGTGTGTGTGCATGATTTCATGTGCCCACATGCATGCATGCATGCATGCAGGTACCAGAACTCCAGCTGTCTAGGGTTTTTATTACTTCGATAAAACACTATGACCAAAAAGCAAGCTAGGCAGGAGGAAAGGGTTCATTTGTCTTACACCACCATATCTATCATTATTCATCATTGAGAAAAGTCAGAACTGGAACTCAAGCAGGGCAGGATCCTGGAGGCAGGCACTGATGCAGAGACCATGGAGGGGTGCTGCTTACTGGCTTGATCCTCATGGCTTGCTCAGCCTGCTTTCTTTTGTTTGTTTGTTTGTTATTTTTTGAGACAGGGTTTCTCCATATAGCCCTGGCTGTCCTGGAACTCACTTTGTAGACCAGGCTGGCCTTGAACTCAGAAATCTGCCTGCCTCTGCCTCCCAAGTGCTAGGATTAAAGGTATGCAACACCACACCTGGCTCAGCCTGCTTTCTTTTTTTTTTTTATTTTTTTTATTTTATTATATGTAAGTACACTGTAGCTGTCTTCAGACACCCCAGAAGAGGGCGCCAGATCTTGTTACGGATGGTTGTGAGCCACCATGTGGATGCTGGGATTTGAACTTATCACCTTCGGAAGAGCAGTCGGGTGCTCTTACCCGCTGAGCCATCTCACCAGCCCTCAGCCTGCTTTCTTATAGAACCCATACTCACCAGCCAAGGGGTGGCCCCACTCACCTGCTGGACCCTTAGCCATAAATCACTAACTAAGAAAATGCTTTACAGCCAGATTTTTTTTTAGATTTATTTATTATTATAAATAAGTACATTGTAGCTGTCCTCAGACACACCAGAAGAAGACGTCAGATCTCATCACAGGTGGTTGCGTGCTACCATGTGGTTGCTGGGACTTGAACTCAGGACCTTCGGAAGAGCAGTCAGTGCTCTTACCTGTTGAGCCATCTCACCAGCCCTTACAGCCAGATCTTATGGAAGCATTCTCTCAGTTGAGGTTCCCTCTATTCAGAGAACTCTTAGCTTGTGTCACGCTGACATAAAACTATCCGCGTGTAAGTGGTTGCAAGCTTCCTGATGTGGGTGCTGGCACAATAAATCCAGTCTGTCCTACAAGAGGAGTAAAGCTCTCCTAACCACAGAACTATCTCTCCCACCGTTGGTTTTCTTGACAGGGTTTTCACCACGGTAGCTCCAGTTGACTAGGATCCTCTTGCCTTAGTCCCCAACTGCCTGGGACTATAGGAAAGTACCATCAAGTCTTTCTTAACCATTCCACGAGTCAGCATCGGAAAACCACTACAGTCCTTCCTGCTTTGGTGTCCACCTGACCCCCTGAATGAACAAGGTACCTATGGTGCCCTTGCTTCTCTCCATCAGAGCACTTGTCACACTGTCTTATCCCTGTGACCTCCATCACCTACCAACCCAGAATGTACCCTCTTGGAGGCAAGGGCACAGTCAGCGCTCCAGTGTTCTCAGCATCTGCAGTGGCCTATAAGAAAGCCTCAGTAGGTGAGTACATATTCATTGAGGGTATGACGTCATTGGCTACGGTCTACCCTTTACTTGCACTTCTGAGGGCTAATAGCTGAACTTAGAGAGAACTCAAGGTGAAGAATGAAAATGAGGGTGTGACCGCTCTGAGGTGTGGGTGAGGAGAAGGGTTTTGTTGTAGAAATAAGGGAGAGAACGGCCAGCTGCA
>LR753427.1:96492-165778 GCA_902729485.2 Mus minutoides
GGGAAGGGGAAGGGGAAGGGGAGGGGGAAGGGAAAGGGAAAGGAAAGGACATCCTGGGCTGGAGAGGTTTAGATAGAGGAGAGAGCCTAGAGGCGTGGGAGGGTGTGGGTAGGGGGTGGGGGTGGGGAAGGCTAGGGAGAGAGAGGTGGGAAGAGGGGGGGAGGTGCTTGAAGGAATCACAGGTTCTTAGTCTTGTTCTGGGTTTCTTTGGGACCTGACTTTAGGATCAAGGGTGGGGGAGGGGTGGGGGTGCTTTCGGCTCAACTCATTTGTCAAACCCAGGGTCCCAAGGTTTGCTATATGCTATGCCAATTTGAGATGGCTACATAATTTATATGATGGGTTACTCAGGCAATGAAGGGTACATACTGCATATTGCCATGGGATTGGAGGGTTGGGATACAACAGCACCCTTCAATGTTTAGACATTATAAAACTTGCGGGGCGCAAAGTTGAGATACAAAACCAAGTTGGTTCAAGCAAACGTATTTCAATGTTTTCTAGTAAATGCATGGCATGTGTCTTTCCATTAAAGTATATCACATTAAATAAAATGGAAAGTTCAGTTACTCTTAGCCACATTTCAGGTTGCCAATAGCTACATGGAGCTGTTGGCCATTTCTATACAGAAAGCAGACAACAGGAGCTGCAAGTGACTGGATGAGAGGAAGGGAATTCTAGGCAGATGAAATAGCCCAAGAGCCAGAGTGTTTTCTCAAAACCAAGTAGCTGAGGCTGGAGAGGCATGATTCTGCTCCAATAGGAAGGAGTTTAGCTCCCAGCTCATGAGGTCAGGATCCTTCTTTGTTACAGCAAGAATCACCTATGCACTAGGAGAAATCCTATGGTGCTGGTGCCTAAGAGATGGAGATGTCAACCAGAGGGAGAGGTGTGGGGTGTGCTGAGATAGTGCCTGGCTACGTATGAGAGATTAGAATCCTTCGGGGGGCTTTACAAAGCCCAAGTCAACAGGACAATGATACTAGCTTGGCCTTTTAGGAAGGGCGAAGAAAGGGGTGGGAATGGCTTTGAGGACTTTGCTCAGGAGGTGGCTTGGAGGAAGGGACATAACTGAAGCTTTCCCTGGAGTCTGGATGGTTTTTTTTGTTTTGTTTTGTTTTAAACAAAGGTGTAATTTCTAACTCCTGCCCCACCCTCTGAATCACAAGGGTGACCCTGGACTTTACCCGGAGTCTGAGATTGTGAGGGACACTCCTTAGTCCTTGGGAACTTCGAGTGCTGAGTCCAGACTGGGACAGAAGTAAGGGCCCTTTGTTCTCCGAAGCCGTGGCAGCAAAAAGCCTACTGCTTCCTGCCTAGCTGGCTCTTGTCTCTTTCTCTCTGGGAGAATCTTCACTCCTCAGATGACTTCAGGTTTTGCTACAATGAAAGGGAGGCTCACTTGACTTCCCTGGGTTCCCCTCAGCCTCCCTCTGATCCCATCTTCATATGTGTGGGGCCCAGATCAGAGGCTGGCTGCAGGCACAGTTGGAGAAGTGCAAGCTTCAACGTGGCAATATCCACAAGTGTGAGGTGTGCCTGCTTTGGGAGAGGTGTTGTGCCCGTGTATGAGGAGTTTCTTGTGTACAAGGCAGACAGACCAACCTGCCATTACTGTGCTCAGGGCTCTGTGCCACAGTGGTAGCAGAGACAACTGCCCAGGCAGTGAGAGTTTGCGACTCGGAACCATCTGGGAGAAGGTTCCTGGGCTGTGGAGCAATATGGGGTGAAGGCATGGTGGCTGGCCCTTGTTTGTTTCTTTGTCTTTTGGGGTTTTGTTTTTCTTCATTCCAAAAGGTATAAGTGTGTATGTGTCTTTGTGTGCATGTGTGTGTCTGTGGGTATGTATGTGTGTGTGCCTGTGTCTGTGTCTCTCTGTGTGTGCCTGTGTATCTGTGTTTGTATGTGTGTGTGTGAGTGTGTTATGTGCATCAGGTGTGTGTGCACGTAAGTCCCCATGACTCTGTCTCCATCCCTATAGTACTAGGATTATAGGCACATGCCGTCATCTCTTGTTTTTTCCCTGGGTGCTTGAGATTCAACTTCAGGTCCTCCTGCTTCCACATCGTGTTGTTACCCAGAAAGCATTTCTGCAGCTTCCACCCACCCTCCCACCCACCCACCCAATCAAGTCTCTGTTCTTTTCCTGTGTTCTTTTTGTTATCCATGAGCAAATTTTCAAAATCTTTTTATTTTATGAAAAAAAAAAAGTCCATATTCCTTTAAGGTTGTTTTGTTCTGCTTCCACCCCTAAGACGTTAATTCTTTTGTTATTGCTGCTGCTATGTCCTCCTCATGGTAGTTTATGTCACAAGCATTTTATTCCCTTGGTGGTTACCTCCGGCGATAGCTGACTCTCCCCCAGTCTCCCAGGAGGTCCGCTATGGGTCATGAAATGGACTACTTGAAAAGTGTGTCTTTTTCAAAGCTATAGAGTTCTCTCCATGACGATATCATTTCTCATGGTGTTTTCTTCATTTAGAGCTCCATTAACGTGCGTCGTCAGCTTTCAGTTCAAGGGAAAGGCCTGTCATGGTGGGTAAGGCGGGGTGGAGGCAACTGGACATGTTGCATCAGCAGTCAGGAAACCTGGCTTGGTTTTGGAGACAGGATATCACTATTTATACAGCCCACACTGGTCTGGAACTCACTGCGTAGCCCTGTCAGTTCTCGAACCCTGGATGATTTTTCCACGTGGCCTCCCGAATGTTGGGTGTATGGAGATATGCAACCATGGCAGCCCTGCTGTTCCTGGTTTCCTGGTCTCTTGCTGTGTTCTAGACACCATTGAAGGGTCTCTCATCTGTTAAGTATTCTCCTGTTCTACAGGAGAAAACAGAGACTCCCTGACCCTACAGTACAGCTGCCCAAGGTCAGCTTCAAGGAGTGACGTGGATTCAAATCGTGAGACCCCCCCCCCAACCCGCATCATCTTGAACAAACCCACTGATGTGCAAACCATGGATGCTCCTTTTGGGAACACTCAGGGAGTATTTAGGGAACCTACACTAATCTTCATTAAGTTTTATTGTTAGATGGGTGGAGAGATACCATACATCAGGGGCCTCTTGTAACATGTCCTTTTGTTAAAGGGAGAATGAACTAGAAGAGTCTCCTTCCCCTTCACTTTCTTAGTGGTGCTGGCATAGAACTTAGGACTTGTAGTGCCCTGTATAAGCATGATATTACCATTGAGCTATGTCCCTCACCTCAATACTAGGAGTTGAGTGGTTAGCTCTCCAAACCACCCTCAGGGCTTTGCTTAAACCCCCAGTACATCCTGCGTAGTGTCTGCAGTGCTCAGGGAGTCCCCCACCCCCACTCTGAGCCCCTGGGCTGGGCAGGGCTGGGCAGAAGTTCCCTCCCAGTGCTGGGTTGGGCACGGTGCCCAGACTTAGGCTTTTCTAGGTCAGGCAGTTCTATCTTCAGCCTGGCCCTAGGATACAGCTTGTGTAAAGCGCAGACATCGAAGGCATGCTGTGTAAACACAGACTATCTCCCTCTCCAAAGTTTCCTTCTGGGGAAGATCCTCAAACCGGGAGACTCCATTCCAACTCCTTATCGGCTTCAGCTTCCTACGCTGATAGAAGGAAGCTATTAAAGCTATTAAAGTTTGCTTCCTGGTATTGCATTGACCCTATGGGGACAAGCTCCCGAAATGTCCCTTGGAGGAGAATTTTCTTTCTTTTTTTTTTTTTTTTTCACACTCCTCAAATCCATTTACTCAGCCTAAATCCCCACATCAAACAAGCCTGCAGGAACTTTGAACATGTTTCAGCCAAACCCTATGCCCTCCCGTTTACTGTCTGACTCCAGCTGGCTTAAGTGTGTTTGCTGGGCTCTTGTTGAACAGTGTCCTCTGCCTCTTCCACCCATTTATAAACATTTTCCCTTCTCAGTGTCTGCTGATCCTTCCACGGTCCCTCACATGGTTGTTTTAAGATAAAAATCGTGTGTGTGTGTGTGTGTGTGTGTGTGTGTGGTGTGTACATTCGTGGTGAGAGTGCAGGCATGCATACCATGCTGGTCATGTGGAGACCTTAGAACAACTTCAGGCATCTGTCCTTACCTTGTACCTTGTCTGAAACAGGGTCTCCTGTCCACTGCGGTGCGCACAGGCTAGCTGGCCTCTGAGCCTCCATGGGCTCTCCCGTCTTTACCGCATAACTTGCCTTAGGGACTGTAGACATGCTCTCTGGCTCAGCTCTGAGTGGGCGCTGGCTGGCAGTCCACGCTTGGGTCTTCACACTTGCCCAGCAAGCATTTAACTCATTAGGTCACCCCCGCCCCCGCCCCCCACCCCTCGCCTCAAGCTTCCCAAAGGTTCTGCTTGCCTGTGTAAACAGTCTCGTTCTTCCCCCGGTTTGCTCTCTTGCCCTTCTGATTATAAAAGACTCTGTCCTCACATCTGAGTGAAGGAAAGAATGGGTGCGGGGACATGAGGAAGGGAAGGGAAGGGAAGGAATATCATGAAGATTGAGCTAAGAACAATCCTAGTGTTCCCCATGACTCTTTCTTTTCTCTCTCTCCCATCTGAACTGTGGGACCCGGTCTCTAGCTCACACAGGATAACACTCCATCATGGCTCCTTTTGTAATGTGATTTGGATGTGAAGTGTCCCCCACAGGCTCCTGTGTTTGAGCACTTGGTTCCTGGCAGGTGATTCTGTTTGGGAAGATTGTAGACCCTTCAGAAAGTGAAACCTTATTGATGGAAGCAAGCCACTGGGGGCCCCTGACCTTGAGTTGTTTTGTTTTGTTTTGTTTTGTTTTGTTTTGTTTCGAGACAGGGTTTCTCTGTATAGCCCTGGCTGTCCTGGAACTCACTCTGTAGACCAGGCTGGCCTTGAACTCAGAAATCCCCCTGCCTCTGCCTCCCGAGTGTTGGGATTAAAGGCGTGCACCTGAGTTCTTATAGCCTGGAAGTCCCATTTCCTGTTTGTTCTCCACTTTCTGACTATAGACTCAATGTAACTCACTACCTCACATTCCAGCCATGGCTTCAACCCCACCCTGATGGACTTCGAGCTACAAGTCAGGATCAACCCTTCTCTTAAGTCCTCCTCCCTCTCCCCCCTTCTCTCCCCCCTTTCCCCTCCTCTCCCCTTCCTCTTCCTCCCCCTTCTCCTCTTCTTTCTCCTCCTCTTCCTCCTCCCCATTTCTCTCATCCTGCTCTTTCCTCTTTCCCCTTCCCCCTTCCCTCCCCTTCCCCCTTCCCCCTTCCCTCCCCTTTCTCCTTCCCCTCCTCCTACTTCTCCTCTCCCTCCTCCTCCATTTTTCCTTCTACTTCTNTTTTTTTTTTTTTTTTTTTGGTTTTTCGAGACAGGGTTTCTCTTTATAGCCCTGGCTGTCCTGGAACTCACTTTGTAGACCAGGCTGGCCTCGAACTCAGAAATCCACCTGCCTCTGCCTCCCGAGTGCTGGGATTAAAGGCGTGCGCCACCACGCCCAGCTGTGAACTTCTTTTTTTTTAAAATTAGATATTTTCTTCATTTACATTTCAAATGCTATTCCTCCCCCGCCCTGCTCCCCCACCCACCCACTCCTGCTTCCTGGCCCTGGCATTCACCTGTACTGGGGCATATGATCTTTGCAAGACCAAGGGCCTCTCCTCCCATTGATGGCCGACTAGGCCATCCTCTGCTACATATGCAACTAGAGACACAGCTCTGGGGGGGTACTAGTTAGTTGCCCATGAACTTCTAACCCTCATAAGTGCTGAGATCACAGGTACACACCACCATGTTGAGTTTTTGTAGTCCTTGGAGCTGAATCCAGAACTCTAACACGATACATCCCGAGTTCTTAAATCATTTCTTGTCAGATATTTAGTCATCAACAAGAAAAGTAGCTAATAATGAGTGTTCCTGTCCTTCTGTAGCCCCTTCCCTAAATAGACAGGGCCATCCTGGATAAACATGGGGTATAGGGGGACTTTTGAGGGTAGATCTTAAAAGACACCTTAGCTTCTGTATTCTCTTGGGTCACCTGGCAGGAGAGAAGCTGGCTGCCATCTTGTGGGGACACTCAAGTGGCCCCCTGGAGAGAGACCGTGTGTCAAAGAGTTGATGCTTCCTGCCTATAGCCAACACCAACACAGAGGCCACACCAGTATCAGACCCTAGTTCAGTGGTTCTCAACCGGTGGGTCGATACTCCTTAGGAGTCACATATCAGATATCCTGCATATCAGATAGTTACATTACAATTCATACCAGTAGCAAAATTACAGTTATGAAGTAGCAATGAAATAATTTTATGGTTGCAGTTCATCATAACATAAGGAATTGAATTAAAGGGTTGCAGCATTAGGAAGGTTGAGAGTCATTGCAGCCCATCCCTAGGCAGGTAACAATGTCTGTGACCTCACAAGAGACCCTAGGTGGAGCCCTGAGGGTGAATTACTTCCAAATTCTAGAGCTGCTGGAACTACATAAAATAGTGTCCGTTATTATGGTAAAACCACTACGTTTCAGAGAAGTTTAGAATATAACAGATCACCAATTTGAGGACTGGAAATATAGTTTAGTTGATACCATGCTTGCTTAGCTTGCAGGAAGCCCCGAGTTCCATCCCCACCATTACATAAACCTGAGTATGACGGTGCCTACCTATAATCTTAGTGCTTGGGATGTGGAGGTGAGAGGCTCGGAAGTCCGAGGTCACGCTTAGCCACACAGAGCCAGCCTGAAAGACAGCAGCATGAGAACCTACCTTAAAACAAAACTAGACAAAGCCACAGAAGCCCATCAGCCAAGCTGCAGAGATGACTCGGTGGCTAAGGGCACATACTACACTTGCAGAGGACCTGAGTTCAGTTCCCAACATGAAAGTCAGGTGGTATGTCCCATGACACAAGCTAAGAATGCCATTGTTCCCATTTTACGTACAGTGACCCTCCCTTATGCAGAGAGATGTATGTCAGGATGCTCCAAGGATGCCTGAAACTGTAGCCGGATCTGAATTGCACATGCCCTTTGTTTCCCAGTATGGACACTGCAGACAGTAAGGTTTAAGTCATAAATTAGGCATCACAACAGTGGCTAGTAATAAATAGAACAATTATAATCATATACTCCAGTCAGTGAAGACACTAATGGATTTTTTTTTATTCCTGGAAAATTCCAGTTAGTAATATCAGACAGTGCTAACCTCAGGGAGCTGAATGAAGGTTAAAGAGCAGACTGTGGCACAGCCTCCCCACACAGCGCCACCAAGTGGGGGCCACACCTAGTGTCCAGATGCCAGGGCTCATGGGGGGGGGGCACTTACACAAACCACTATGGAGTGTAATACATCATTCTGATCATCTGAGGGCCAAGAAGGGGCGAAGGAGGGCGAAGTGAGGGCCAAGCTGGAAGCCACTAGACTTTGGATGCTGACCTCAAGCTCCCTGCTCCCAGCTGCTCCGGGAATGTCCTTGTGCCTGCTCAGAGTCTTGCATCTGGAAGCAGGATGTCAGGCTGGGTGGAAAAGTGCTGCCTTTATATCCTGTTCCAAGGGCTTCCTGGAAAGACAGAAGAAAGCAGAAACAGAGGCTGTTTAGTCCCAGCTTGCTTCTCCTCACGGAGCAGTGAGTCATTGTTGGGAAATAGACAGAGAACCTACCAGGGTGTCCTGACCACGGCGGCGTGAGACCACAGATGTCACAGGAGGCCCAGGAGCTAGTCCCTGTGAATGTGTTACAGAAACCATGCCAGGTTCACAGACTCCCCTGGGACTCTACACTCTCCCTGGACACCCAGTGCCTCAGCTGAAGTGTCCAGCGGTGGAAGCCAGTGAGGTGTTAGATTCTGAGGGAGGGGCTGGAGGTTTGAACAGGCTTTATAGTATGTCCTCAGGGTGTCTCTGGTTTACAAATCACCATGTGTCACAAAAACCCTGGAGTGAATTGATGTAGTTGGAGGCTGGAGCTTCAGTAAAGGAAGGTTCCTATCTACTCTGCATTCTCATCAGAGCCCCAGGGGACTAGCAATCCACTTAGCATTCCAAAACACTCTTGTCCCAGTAAGGAGGTATTTAAGCCCTTCTGGGGGGGGGGGTCAGCATGCTCAGCGCCTGTGATTCCATACCAGGGCTGCCATACAAGAGTATCCAAACCTGAGTGATGTAAAACACCAGAAAAGCATTTAAAAATATTTATTTTCTTTTTATTTATATGTGTGTGTCTTTGTGAGTGTGTGTGGATGTCCAAAAGAGGTCATCAGATCTCTTAACACTGGAGATGGAGATCTGCGAACTGCCCAGCGATTAGGGAGTGAAGAGAGAAGGAAAGACACACCTTTTTCCAAGGCACACACGCTCACTGGACAGCTTGGAGATCCAGCAAAGAAAACCAAGAAGTAGCATGAGATAAGGATAAATATCAGAATAGTGTCATGACCCAGAAACAAGGAGGGGGCCTTAAGAAGGGAGAGAGGAGTGCTATGGGAGGTGTAGCAGGCAGGAGATGGAGTTGGGGAGCCGGAGATAGAGCTCATAGCTTGCATGAGGCTGTGGATTCAGTCCTAGTACTACATAAAGCAGGCATGGAGCCCTAAGCCTGTGACTCCAGCACTCAGGAGATGAAGGCAGGAAGATTAGAAGTTCAGGATCATTCTTGGCTTAGTGCGTTTAAGGCCAGCTTGAGGTACATGAAACCAGGAAAGGGGACAGAGAGTCTCAGAGAGGGAGATGGAGAGGGAGACAGACAGACAGAAAGACAGACAGACAGACACACACACACAGGAGGGGGAGAGAGAGAGAGAGAGAGAGAGAGANTGGGGTAGGGATGGGGTAGGGATGGGGTAGGGGGGGTAGGGGGGTAGGGGGGGTAGAGGCTGGGTTGTGGACTTAGTAAGAAAGATGACGTGAGGAAGAGCTACAGTGAGAACACCCAGAATTCCAAAAAAGGAGGTGCAGCCTGAGGACTCCCATGGGATTTCGGTAAGCCTTAGAATGGCCCTAGAGTGGTTGTAGTTGTGACGAACTTTGGGGTAAATCATCAGACGCACCCCAAGTGACAGTGGGTGGCTTCCAAGACCAAATGAGATGGAATTCCAAACTCTGTCTAAATAAAGAAAGTGAAACCTGGGGACATTCAATGAAGTCCTACCAGACGGTCGTGTTGTGTTCATTTCCTTCTGAATGCCATCTTCCTGCACCCTCTCCTATTCCCAGGAAACCAGAGCCTTGGAAAGTCCCTCCTTCCCAAGGTCAAAGTTGATTACACTTGACCTGCTGCTGTTCTGTGCGTAGAGAGAGCCACAGAGGGGCTGGGAGTTCTGGAAGGCCTAGTCCATAACAGACCAGCCAGCAGAGAGGCCTTGGGCACAAGGTGGCAGCAGCTGAAGCAAGCCAGGATTTATGGTGGCATGAGTTCATGTTGTTCTCTACCCTGGCATGCACACAGTGAGACCTAGGAGTTCTTACTTAAAGGCAGCAACTGAGACAAACTGGGTTCTATAGATCAGATGTTGAAACTTACCCTGGAGGCTTATAGGGCCCTCTTTACTTGAAACGTGGGCTGTAGTCCTAGAGATGGCTTCGAGGCACACACATGTGTGTGCACATGCTCATGTTAGTGCATGTCTCTGTGTGTATGTGTGTGAATACTTTATTATTGGGCTGTACTCGCAGCCCAAGGGGATATATGTCTTGACATGGGGGTCTCACAGAGATAGAAGGGTGGGCCTAATTTGGGTGGACACTACTAGGAACTGAGCCTGGGGTATCTCAGGTCAGAGGAACCTAGAACTAAATGTATCCCTCTCTCTGTTTTTAACTACCCGGGGCTCCCAGAAGGTTCTAGAATCTCTGACAGGTCAGCCTTCTTCCAAGATGGATTGACAGTGGGACCAGGATGGGGAGTTTCAGGGTAGGTGTATGACCAGCAGAGCAGCTTCAAGAAGCCCAAAGTCCGGGAGGGAAATTAGTCAAAGCACTTTCCAAATGTGCTACACAAGTGAGTCATTCCGCCACCTGGAGGCTCACTCCCAGGGGGCTGGGATGGGAGAGAGCATGCTCAGTTTCTCCACAACTCTTCTGTCTTTATGTCATAGGCCCTTAGGTGATGCTTACTCCCAGGGTTAGCAAGCAGTGTGACGGCTCTGTGGTTGAGCTTTGCGGCTGGGATGCCCAGATTTGGATTTGAATTCCACTGTCTCCCAGTTCTGTACGAAGTCCCCAAGGCTACTCCAGATTCTCAGTTGAACAATGCCACCCAATCTAATCAGTAAACTAGCAGAGGCTAGCTCAGTAGGTTGGCTCTGAGAGCTTGTGTTATGACTGACCAAAAGGCCTCGAGGGGGGAGTTGAAGAGGGAGAAGCCAAAGCCGTAGCCCTGAAGGGAGAGGAGCACTCAGGCCACAGTGAGGAAAGGAATCGGAATCATCAGACTGTGCTGGGTTAGGCAATAAAGAGGAGAGACAGCTGTGCTTTGCAGAGGCCGGCGCTAAACAGGCAGCAACACAGATTCCTGGGGCCACTTGACCTGAATCCGTGTTCTCTCCATCTTCCAGGATCTCCTTCTCTATACCGAGAGACTGAACTATCCCAGGGACAGAGCCAAAGTCCAGGAGAATCAAATGCCCGGCCTCATAAGAAGCTCCGGAGAGTGGGGAAGACCGACAGCAGAGACAATCCATCCTTAGCACGTTGCAGCAGCTTCCTCTCAGAATCCTCTTTCTAAAGAAGAATGGTTCTCCAGTGTAGGAACACACAACACGGTCGGTTTATTCTGTCAACCGTGATGGACGGTGCTCTTGCTTTCCCCTTCGGCCTGGTGGGAAAAGCTGCTGGGGATTTGGGTGCATGAGTCTTTTCCTTTTGCAAGTGAAAAAAAAAACATACAATTATGTTCCCATAGACCCCAGAAGAGGCAAAATAGGAAGATCAGCTAGCAGTGAGAAGAGTGTTGGGAGAAGAGTCCCTACAGGAAGCAACATAGAGGATGAGAAATGAGCTAGGTTAAATGTAGGGAGATGTGTTTCAGCCCCACGGGACCGATAGCCTCGAGGCTGGCTCTAGGAACCATGGGTAATTTCAGGAATGGGAATGGGCTGGTATGACTAAGGCATAGAGAGGAAGGAAGGAAGAGAAGGACACAGGTGGGCTTGCAGGGTGAGCTGCATGCATACCAATGGCTTCTGGTAGAGTCGTGACAAATGGGCTTTCCCCTAAGAGTTATGGTAAGCAATTAAAGAGTTCTAGGAAGAAGAGCGAATGTCCAAATATAGAGGTGTGTGTGTGAGAGAGAGAGAGACAGAGACGGAGAGAGAAAGAGGGAGAGGGAGAGAGAGAGAGAGAGAGAGAGAGAGAGAGAGAGAGTTAAATACAATTAACTGTGTGGGTATTCATGTGAGCATTCATAGAAGGTATGTAGACCTGTGACGGCCAGAGGTTGATGTTGGGTGTTTTTCCTGTCACGCTCCACTTTTATTTATTTATTTATTTATTTATTTATTTATTCATTCATTCACTGACAGGCTTTCTCTATGTATGTAGCTTTGATTATCCTGAAGTTTGCAATATAGACCAGAATGGCCTCAAACTCACAGAGATTCTCCTCCCTTTGCTACCCAAGTTCTGGGATTGAAGGCATGTGGCACTATACCTAGCTAGTTCTTTATTTTGAAACAGGATTTCTCACTGGACTTGGGAGTTCAGTGATTCAGCTCAGTTGTCTGGTGGATGAACTCCAAAGATCTGTCTGTCTATGTGCGTGCATACACACACACACACACACACACACACACTATCAGAGGTGTTACAGACATCTGCGAAGCCTTGTTTTTATGTGTGTGCTGAACATTCAAACTCAGGCCTGCATGGAAGGAATTTTAACAGTTAAAACACCTTGCCAGTTACTACAGTCTACTATAAAAGAAACCATTCTAGCCACACTGGGAGAGATGAATTAGATATCAGAAAGGGGTGTAGGGCAAGAGTGAAGTGCAGAGAGGCCACTCAGGTACTATGATAGGTGCTCAGACAAAGGAATGTTGGTCGGTTAGAGTAAGCTGGTAACAGTGTGGGCAACAGAAGGAGCTGAGGATGTAGCTAAATGATAGAATGCTTGCCAAGCATATGCAGGACTCTCTGTACTAGTCAAAGAGAAGGAGAAAAGAAACAGAATACAGAAGACAAGAAAAAAGAGAGAGAAAAGAAAAAAGAGAGTGTGAGTATCATAGCCTGTGAGGTCTATATGAGGTCCAATTACTGCTCATTGGAAATTCTTCCTGGAAATATATGTAGTAAAGAAACACATACAGGTGATAGCAATGCACACCTGAATCCTAGTACTTGAGAGATGGGGGCAGGAAGAATAGGCAAGGCTAGACCCTATGTCAAACAAACAAAATAAAACAATAAAATGGCTCTCAAGGAGTAACAATTTGATTATTGATCAGTTTCAAAGTAAAGGAGAAAGAGGCATCTGGTCAACCTCTAGGTTGCACATGAGCATAGGGTTAGCTGTGTATAGAGATTGGAGATTAAATAGTTATAGCCTCACAATTGAACTTAAGATGTTCTTGCCGGGCGTGGTGGTGCACGCCTTTAATCCCAGCACTTGGGAGGCAGAGGCAGGCGGATTTCTGAGTTCGAGGCCAGGCTGGTCTACAAAGTGAGTTCCAGGACAACCAGGGCTACACAGAGAAACCCTGTCTCGAAAAACAAAAACAAAAACAAAAACAAAAAAATGATGTTCTGCATTTGGGGCTGGTGAGATGGCTCAGCAGGTAAGAGCACCCAACTGCTCTTCCGAAGGTGATAAGTTCAAATCCCAGCATCCACATGGTGGCTCACAACCATCCGTAACGAGATCTGGTGCCCTCTTCTGGAGTGTCTGAAGACAGCTACAGTGTACTTACATATAATAAATAAAATAAATCTTTTAAAAAAAAAGATGTTCTGCATTTGAAAAGATATCTTTTGGTTGGTAATACAAGTTAAGATAAAAAGTAATTTAGATATAAAATTCTAACTCACCAAAATAGGATACATGATAAATACTTTATCTAAATTGCCAAATATAATGGGCTAGACATTATAAATGTATATCACACATTATAATTTTCATATTTGTCATAATTGTATTCAATTTATATCTGAGAGAGAAAAGAGTTCTTTTATTGGACTCAAAGATGGAATTGTTGAGGTTTGGTCTGTTGCTATGTATTATAATGCTAAGTGTAGGCCCCCCAAGGCCTGGTTGCCCCAGAGACAATAGAGTCTACATGTGGACCCAAGTGACGTTTTGTGACCTCCAAATTATTTCTGATTGGTGAATAAAGATGCCTGTGGCCCATAGCTGGGCAAAATTGAGATAGGTGGTGCTTGATGTGCCCAGCCTTGGGGTTGGAGGAGACCAGGAGAAAAGAGAGAAGAAAATGGAGAGAGAAGAAAGATGCCATGGGCTAGTAGTCAAGAAAGCATGACCCCGAGGGCTGGCCATTTGGAGTTAAGAGCAACCCTGATGAAACATAGTAATAACTTAGGGTTATTAATAGGAAATAGATTTTAATAGCATAGAGGATAGATATCTACCCAGCTTTAGTGCAAATAAAGGATTTTTATAAATATAAAGGTCATGCACGTCTTTTATCCAGGAACTGAATGCTCAAAGGTAGAGTAGAAGCCCCAGTTTGGGATTAAAAATATTTACAATAGGTCCACCTCTAGGCTGTGACATGAGCAAATGGGTCTTTGACAGGGACAGTGAAGGAGGCTGGGGTTGGATGTGTATAGAGATTATTGCATCCACTTGGGGCATTACAAGGTTGAGGTTCCAAATGACATATGACATCATGATGTTGCTAAGAAGACAGCTTTGGTCATGTGACTCTCAGAAGACAAGTTTGCATGGGATATAAGCTAAGGCTGGAAAGGTAGGCTAGGCCACACTTAAGATGGCAAGAGAAGCCCCAAACAGTTTGTGAGTTGCTTTCATATGAATTTAAAGACTGGGCACACTGAGACCTAGATAGGCTGTGAAATTTATCTTGGCTCAGACAGCTAAAAAAAAAAAAAAAAAAAAGGCATTCATGTAAACCCAGCACTCAGGAGTCAGAGGCAGTAGAATTGTTAGTTGGAGAACAGCCTGAGCAATTGAGCAAAACAATAGCAACCAAAAGCTAGGTGTGGTGGTACAAGTTTGTAACCCTAGCACTTGAGAGGCAGAGAAGAATGCATATAAATTTGAGGCCATTTGAAACTGCACAACAAGAGGTAGGGTTAGCTGCTGTCTCCGGCTTAACTAGCTATGTTGTAGGTTTGTTTGTTTGTTTAGTTGGTTGGTTGGTTTTGTTTTTAATTTTTGAGACAAGGTCTCCCTATGTAGGCTTGGTTGGCCTGGAACTCACTATGTAGACCAGACTGGCCTGGAACTCATAAAGATATACCTGCCTCTGCCTCCTGGGTGCTGGGATTAAAGGTGTGTGCCACCATGCCTGGCTTTAACCATTCTGTGACCCTAGAATGTCAGCAGAGCAGGTGTGCGTGGCTTAAGCCTTCCTTTCACGTCTGAAATAACCACTATCAGAGTATGTTCTGGGCAGTGAGTGATAGGGTACATTACACCATACTGCAAGTCTCTGACTCTGACTTAAACCTTCCGGGTAATTGTTCGATGACTGAGAAATTAAGTTTCAGCCTCTTTAGCCACATCAGATAGCTTATATCTATATTTGAAAGTTTCAGTTGGAAACACATCTAGCATTGTAGAGAGCACAAGAAATTTGTAAAACCAGATACGTATTCAATAAAATCCATGTGCCTGCAGTTTAGGGAAGCAAACTGTGGTGTGTTCCATCAAAAGGACCAGAAAATAGAAGGCATGTGCATATCTACCTTTAATAGTTTCAAACAAGCATTTATTGGATATCTGTGCCCTGGACTCACTGCAGAGACCTCACTACTTAGAACAAAACAGCCCTTCTTCCAGGGTCTGCTCAGAAGCTCAGACCATCCTTCATGGATGCTCTGTAGTCCTGCCTCCTACTCACTCTCCTCCCTGTTCCCACCTTTCCCCACTTGCCCACTTTGCCTGGACATGACGGAGATCCAAGGAGGGTTTGCAGCTACAAGACATTCTCTTCCTGCTCGGCAGAGCCAATCAATTTAGAGGGATCAGGGTTCTCCAAGCAATTGTCTCAGAATGATAGATAGCAAGATGGAGCCAGGGGAGTCTATCAAACTTGAATCCATTTCACCAGGCTCTTTTCCCTCTAACAGCTATCAATGACCAAAATATAAACAATGTAGCCTCAAACAAACAAACAAACAAACAAACAAAAACACAAAATGAGGGGCTGGTGAGATGGCTCAGTGAGTAAGAGCACCCAACTGCTCTTCCAAAGGTCCTGAGTTCAAATCCCAGCAACCACATGGTGGCTCACAACCATCCTTAAGGAGATCTGACTTGCTCTTCTGAAGTGTCTGAAGACAGCTACAGTGTACTTAAATATAATAAATAAATCTTAAAAAAAAACACAAAATGAAACAAAACAAAAGGAAACAAAAAGAAACAAAATGCAAATGTCAGTTAGCCTCCTTCTTTTTGGTAGTTGTGATAAATTTGCTGACAAAAGGTATTTTGAGGGAGAAGGAGGTCCATCAGGTCTGGAAAGTCAAGACAGGGATCCAAGCATCTTGGCACAGTGACTGCATCCATAGCCAAGAGGCAAGAGCGAGGGAACACACCCTTGCTCGCTCGCTTGCTTGCTACCAGCTTGCTTTCTTCTTCTTTCTTACACTGTCCAGCACCCCTGCCCCCTGAGGGAATGGCGCTACTCACACTGGCCTGTGTCCTTTCACATCAATTAACAATCAAGATGGTCCCCCCACCCCCTGACATGCTCATAGGCCAGGCTGATCTAGATAATTCCCCATTCAAGACTCTCTTTCACCGTGGTTATTAGCTGTGTCAAGTTGACAGTTAAAGCCACGCAGCACAAGTAAGTAGTTACTTATTTTAATTACTTACTTAAATGGTGCTGAGAGTCTTCAGCTATTCCTTCTCCACTCGCCCAATTCACAAACTGTCTGCTACTTGTCACTCGAATAGAATGTGCAATTTATTTATATACCAAAGTAATTTTAAAAAGAAGTTGTTGTGGCTTAAAAAAAAAAGTCCAGACAATGAACACAATCAAATGTGGAAAAAGCACTGGAAAAAAGAAATTTAAAATCAAATGATCGTCCCGGTTACTCCAGAGCCAGATGCTTGTTCTGAAGGGTTTTGATTGCCCAGATAGAATATACATACACCTCTATTGATTAGAGAAAAGGGAATCTGCGGGCTTTGAAAAGAAACAGGAAGTTTTTCTCAGTACTAATTATCTTTAAACTTACATGTGTATTTACTGTATGTGTGCACACACGTACATTACAGCATGTGTGTGGAGGTCAGAGGACAGCTTGCTTCTTCTCCTACCATGTGGGTCCAAGGTAAACAACTCAGGTCTCCAGGTGTGATGGCAGGTGGCTTAAGTCACTGAGCCATCTGGCTGGCTCCTGATGCGTAATTTTGAACAAAATTTTTCTATGGTAGAAGATAGAATGGACAAAATGTTTTGTTAGCTGTTTTGGGTCAAATAAGTTTTCTTTTCCGAAGAAGAATTTACAGGACCAGAATTAATAATGATGCTTAATGACAGTTGGAAATCCCCTGCCACGGGAGGTTAGCCCAGAGCTGCTGATTCAGCATGGGCATTTGATCAGCTTCTTTCTTCTTGTTTTAGATTTGTGTTATTTTTAATTATATGTGTGTATGTCTCTATGTTGGGTAACCACATAAGTGCTCAGGTGCCTGCAGAGGCCAGAAGCATATACATTCACATAAATGAGACATGCACACACAAACACAGAAAGACAAAGTCATTTTTTAAATTCCAGAAACAAAGAAAATAAATTAAATTAATGAATTGATTATAGGATCAAGAACAGAATAAGGATAGGGCAACGTTATTCAGAACTAAGATATGATTGTACTTCCACTCTATTGTTCTTCAAATTGGTCATTATTTGGCACTGTGTTTCCTGGAGGGGAAGTGACAGCTCACATCTCTGTCTCTGTCTCTGTCTCTGTCTCTGGCCCACAAATGGCTTACTGAGACAAAACTGTACTGTTGCTATGTATTTTCCTCGCCTGTAGTTCATTACCACTTGGGAAAGCCATCCCAGGATACCATCTGCTCTTTGTGGCCCCACAGTGACCTCACTTCCATGTCTAATTACTCTTGGGGATCTCTGCTTCGTCTGCTTGTTTCTTTCTTGCTTATCTCTCCTTATTTCTACCAAAGGCTTCTGTCACTTCTGTGTTTTGAATAAGAACCATTCCCCATTGGCTCATGTGTCTGATGCTTCCATCTGTCTTTAGAAGACAGAGCCTTACTAGGGGAAATGGGTTACTTAGAGAAGGCCTTGAAGCTCTGGTGTTGAGGGGCACAGGGAGGGGTAGAGGGATAGGAACACGGGGAGAAAAGGTGGTAGTTCATGCCTGTACTTCCTGCACTTAGAAAGAGGATCAGAATGAATGAAGTAAGTTTACGCCTCAATGTGGCAATATAGCAAGGGCAATATACTTAAGGGGGACATAGCAAGACCCTTCCACAGAAGCAAAACAAATACACAAAGAAATAGCAGCAGCAACAAACTGAAGTCATGTGACTAGGGTGACTAAATGATTTATCATGCAAACACAGTCACTCTCAAGAGGACATAAGGGAGCGTTATTTATTCTTAAGACAGGATCTCATTAGTCCAGGCTGGCCTTGAACTCCCTATGTAGTAGAAGATGACTTTTGAACTCTTGTGACTCATGCCTCCAAGCCTTGAGATTACAGGTTTGTGCCATCATCCCTAGCTAAGAGGATGTTATTAACTACTAGGACCGTGGGTACCACCTGATACAACCGCTTCTTCCTCCTACATGCCTAAGGGCTTTTCTTGTACAGTCCTTGGTTGTTGTTTTTTTGTTTTTGTTTTTTTCTAGACAGGGTTTCTCTGCGTAGCCCTGGCTGTCCTGGCACTCACTTTGTAGACCAGGCTGGCCTTGAACTCAGAAATCCGCCTGCCTCTGCCTCTCGAGTGCTAGGAGTAAAGGCGTGCACCACTACGCCCAGCTTCCTTGGTTGTTTTTATCTTTAGTTCTTGTTTTTGTTTTTAAGATGGGATCTTAATATGTTTCCCAGGCGGCCCAGAGTCTTAACGATTCTCTTCAATTTCCTGAGTAGCTAGGATTACAAGTGGGTGTCTCTATGCTTTCTAACTAATCTAGATAGCATTAATATTCAAGAGCTAGATGATCAAAAAGTTCTAAAAACAAAAACCAAACCCTGTAATCCCAGTACTTAGGAGGAGGATTACGAGTGGGAAGCCTGGGCTATATAGTGACATTCTGTTTCAAAAGCCATCAAAGAAACAACAGAGCTCAGAGGGCCTCATTATAAGTGTGAAATGCTAGCAAACAAATCAGTTGGGGTGGAAAGAGGAAATGTGGGCAAAGTAAAAGAATGAGGGTTGCATCTCTCTCTCTCTCTCTCTCTCTCTCTCTCTCACACACACACACACACACACACACACACACATACACGTGCACATAATATCAAATTTAAAGTGATTTTGAAATGACATTGCTTAACCCATCCAATGGGGTTCAAGTTTGAATTCAAGGACATTTGAAAACCTGGGTGAAGCGGTATTTCCCCAGCTGTGGGGATAGCAGGTCAGTGGCTGAGCTGGATGCTCCAACTCATGACTGTCTGCCAAATCATCTCCCTGTGAGTCAACCGGGCTTCTGAGTCGGTTTCTAGGCTGTTATTCCAGCCCTGTAACGACACGACGTGCGAGGAGACCTGGGGCTGGGTAGGAACTTGGCTCTCGCACTGGAGTGGGATCCAGATAAACCAAAGGCCATCCATTTCCTGGGGAAAATGCCCACCAACCCTCTTCTCACATCTGCCCCACACAACGCAATTACTCAGCCCTGGCAATGAAAAGTGGGCACACCATTGGTCTACAGCTAACAATCCTAGCCTTAGATCTTCAGAATTCCCATTGTGTCTGAGATCTAGCTAGTGTTATAAATTGGGGGCACTCCTATACCACCTTTAATGACTTTAATATTAATAGTAGCAACAACTCAGATTTACTGAATATTTACCTATTTATCTTCCCCTAATAACTCTATATGTCTGTTATTAATTAGCTCTATTTTATTTTATTGTTTTTTGTTGTTAGTTTGTGTGAGACAGGGTCTTACATAGCCCAGGTTGGGTTTAAGCTCCGGTTGGTTTTCAGTTCTTGTCCTTCCTGTCTCCAACTGTCAATTACTGGAATACAGATATACAACAATATGTTCAGCTGACTATCTTGTCGTATTGGAATTAAGGCGTAGAGAGGTTAATTATCCCACATCTCACAGACTGAGAGTAAAAAGCAGCTGAGATTTAACTTCAAGTTAAATGATGGCAGAACTCCAACAGTCCTCATATTAGTGTGTGTGTGTGTGTGTGTGTGTGTGTGTGTGTGTGTGTTTCCCAAAAGGGGCTTGGGACTGTGATTTCTTTGATGAGCATGAACTTAGCATGCAAGAGACTCTAGGCTCAGTCTCTCTAGTACCAGGTAAGGCGGGAGGTGGTGTGAGGGTGGGGTGCGGCTGCAGCTGCGGTGAGGTGTAGGATGAGTTCCAAGAGCTAAAGGACAAATATTACTAGAAATTCAGCACGTGCCAGGCGTTTTTTTCTGTTCAGGAATACGTTTTCTCGGTGAGCTTCAAAAACAGGACCAAACAAAGCCTTCTTCGCGCAGCTATTATCCGTGATCCTTGCTGGAGCTCCTCCACCCAGGTAGTAAATCCAGGGGTTCAGGGCCAGCGGGCAGGTGAGCCACCCCACCAGTCAGGTTTCATTTCCATATCCTGACTTTTCTCAGTTTAGAAGAGGATACAAACTATTAGGGAGTTTAAGTAATGGCTAAAGGTCCCTCAGTGACTTGGGGACAGGCTCACCAGGGAGCCAAAGTCAGTTCACATATCGCTTTCACTTTCTCTGGCTTCAGTGGGGGGGCTCAACATTTCAATCCTTTGGACTATTTTGCTTCCTTACAGGGTCCAGGTGGCGCCAGATGCCGCCCCCTGGTGGTAGTTTGAGTCTACGCAGGGTATGCTAAAGTGCCCTCAGCGCCGCCAGCTGATTGGCTGGCGTGGGTTCCAGGTGCTTTGCAAGTGCAGATGCTAGGGGCCCCAGGCGGCAGCCACAGCCCTGCTCCTCCGGGTTCAAGTTCAGACTGGGGCGGGACAAGTTGGCTTGTGAACTCTGGGGGTTTCCCGTTTCTCTCCTAATCGTGTTGTGGTCGTGAATTCATCCAGGATTCGGGAGGATGATCGGACACCTACTGCGAGGCCCTCACCTGGCCCTCCTGGCAGGTGGGCAGGGATCCACTCCGTGGAGTGTCCAAGGAATACTGGGTAAGGGCAGGGGGCATTCCTCTGAGTCGGTCCCCGCTGTCTGGTGTGGTATTGACTGGTAATGTCATGACAACACTGTGTAAGTATCCAAAGGTGCTTTTTGGTCCTGAAGAGTCAGGACTTGCTGGGTAGAATGTGGGAGAGACAGAGCCTGCCACCAGCCTCAAAGATGGGAACTCAGAAACCCACATGTTAATTTCATAGCACCCATATGTTGCCATTTCTGGCTGTGTAATATTTGAGAGTAAAAACATGGTTAATACCTTGACCACAATACCCACACAGCTCAGAAGGCCGTGATCACCATCTTCCTCTGGCTGGATCAACTTCTTTGGGTTTAAGTCTAAAGGGTTTGAGTCTAAAGGCCAGGCCCTCACACCAACCTCATCCCGTGCTGTTTCCTCTTAGACAGTTAACTCGTGTGCTCATGGACCAGTGAGAAGCGAAAGGCTTGTGACTGCTTTCTTAAAGCCATCCCAGGCTAACGTGACCCATCTAAGACAGCTTAAAGGTGCCCAGCCTCGAGTGATGTAGACTGATTGTGGACTGGGTCCCACCACAACGACCCTTAGGTGTCCCTTGTCTAATGTGACGGGTTTGTGGGTGAGCCAGGCTCTGTGGGCCAGCCATTTGCAGAGCTGGAGGTAGGCAGTATAGAGATATCTTTAGCATCTTCCCAGAGCGACAGCGACACCAACCCCCCACTCCTGGCACCCCAGGAACAGGACTGTAATGCATCCAGATTGCCAAGGAGGGCCAGCCTGCAAATGAGCTTAAAGGGAGCTACTGGAGCAATCTAAAGCTTCCCACCGTGTTAGGTGGCTTTTCTAGGGAGCATTGTGCTCTGTGCCCCGCCTCCCAAGTGCTGGGATTACAGGCGTGCACCACCACTGCCCGGCTGCTCTGCATTCCCTACCGTTTACTTGCTCGTTCCCCAATGGCTTGTTCACTTGCTTTTTTATACTACCTAGCACTACGTGCCCAGGGGTGGCACTACTTACTCACAGTGGACTGGGCTCACCCACATCAATCGCCCATCAAGAAAAAGCCACACCAGTATACCCACAAGCCACTCTCAGTTGCAATTCCTTCCTCCCAGGTGGTTTCAGTCTCTATCAAGTTGACAACGCAAAGGAGCCCAAGGTGCCAGGGTGGATGCTCCTTTATCTTGGGTGGAGCGCCAAGATGGATTCGGAAAGGGCTGGGAGGAGGCTTCACTGAAGGACGTGAGGGTGTTGTGAAATCGGGGAAGGTGACATGAAGGAGAACCATGAATATTCCAAGAGATCTGTTCCAGGTCAGTTCTTGGCTTGGAACCACATAGCTATGTCCCGTGGGCAGTACAGTTTCTGGAGGAAGGTTCTGGAAGACTTGAGACACATATTCATTAACCTGGTCTTGGGAATGCAAAAGAAATGTCAGATGTTTCAGGCAAGATCCAGCCTTTGGGCCCTACTGGACGTGGGTGCATGAACCGTGAACAGCAATGGGATGTGTGTCTTCTAGGAAAGAGAGCACAGTGGTTTTGGATTTTTTTTTTAATATCTTTTTGCTGCCAAATGCATTATTGTGATGGTCCCCCAGGGAGCCCTCTCTGGTTTATAGGAAAATTCCAGTCCTTGAGGGTTTATGGAGAGTGACAGCTAATCTGGATGCAGCTGTGAGCATGGGGCAGAAAGGAGACTTTTGGTTCCTGCCTGGGTTCTTCGATGTGCTCAGCGCTGTGCCTTGGTCAGCTGGGAGCTGAGAGGGGACACTCTAGGCCTAGAGTAGCGTCATGGGGGGGGCGGTGTCAGCTGATCACTCATTTGCACCATTTGTTGTGGCTTTGGGAAGAACTGTGGCTAATTCAAGATTCTAGAACTCAAGGCCAGGAAGCTGCAATTGACTAACGGGATGAGGTGGCATGAGGGGGATGAGGTGGCATGAGGACGGCGTGAGGACCGCGTGAGGTCGTGAGGTCTGCGTGAGGACAGCGACAGGTCCGCATGAAGACAGCCTGAGGATGTGAGACAGCTGTGTGGAGAAGTGTGAGAAGCACCACTATCCCTCCTGCGTAAGGCCCTGACAGCACTCACTTCTGGGAGCTTTAAAACCAAAGGTCACCTTGCCAAGGCCACTTCAGACCGGTGGAGGCTGTTTCGCATTTTGCATTTTTGATTTATTGCAGTTTGATTGGTCTTTATCTGTTTGTGCCCCCCTCACTACTACTACTTCTTTCTTCTCACTTCCTCCTCTCCTTCCCCTCCTCCTCCCCTTCTTCTCCCCTCTTCCCTCTCCAAACTCTTCTCCTCTTCCCTTCTTCATCCTCTCTCTTTTCTCCTCCTTCCTTCGCCCTTCTACCTCTTTTTTATGATAACAGGTTTTCAGGTAACTCAGGTTATATGCACACCATATGGGGCTAAGGATGAAACATTAAACTCTTTTAAAAATTTTTTTGATGCATATGGTTGTTTTGCTTGTATGTGTAGTGCCCACGGAAGCCAGAGAGGGTACAGGATCTCCTGGAGCTGGAGTTACAGATAACTGTGAGCCATCATGTGGGTGTTGGGAATCAAACCCTGGTCCTCTAGAAGAGCAGCAAGTATTCTTAACACCTGAGCCATCATCTCCCAGAACTTGCACTCTTGATCCTTCTGTCTCCACCTTCCAAATGCTAGGATTACAGTATAAGAGAATTAGCTACCATGCCCAGTGTTATTATACTTATTTAGTGTGTGTGTGTGTGTGTGTGTGTGTGTGTGTGTGTGTGTGATCTGTCTTGGGGAGGCAGGGACAGATGGTTGTATTGGAAGTAGTGACCCCGCAGCTGGTGGCTTCCCCTGGACACTCCAGGTGCAGTGGCCATAGCACAAACCCTCTTCAACAACCTCGGTGGTCTCTTTCCTATGGACCCCATGGCTGAGTCATGGCCCCGGGCACTGAAGCAGGCCAAGGACCACAGCTCTGCACGGAGCCACAGTGAACAGTTTCTGTTCTAAACAATTCTGCGAGCCAAGAAAGTGTCCCTGCAGATAAAGCGAGTGGTGAGCCTTGCCCGAGGGAGCCAGCCAGGGCTTGCGTGCCATCCGAGGGGCTGGTGCTGTGTCGAGAGCCTGAGTGGGTGGCTGTCCTTAGCGGCTTTCCCTGCGCATACGATGTTGGATGGTTTCTCAAGACTGCCGTCAGCTGCAGATGCTGGTTTGACAGGAAATTCTGAGGTTAGGACTCAGCTCTTAGTGCTGACTTAGGGAAAGCCCCCTGCTCTTTGCTGCTTTCCTGCCTCTGGAACGGGCTGGATGAGGTGGAGGGGGGGCAGGTGAGATTTGTCCCACTAAGCACTCTGCTGCATTGGATTGTCCTACTAAGCCCTTTCCTCCTGACTTGCTGGATCAGTATACATCTCCTTCTTTTCTTTCTCATTTTATGAATTGCCTTCAACATCCACTTCCTCTGTGAAGTGCTTCTCAGTGTGCGCCCTGACCATCCTCCCCACCACAACCCCCCCCCCCCCCCCCCCCCCCCCCCCCCGCCTGCTGGGATGGCAAGGCTCCTGGGGGTGCACTTGATCTCCTGCCTGGTCTCAGTTCTTTGTCTCTGCCAGTATGCTTTGGCCCCCCCAGCCCAGCCCAGGGAGGACAGGCACTGTTGCTCATTTACAGCTCAGGCAGGCCCCAACCCAACCCTCTCATCTCAGCCTCCTGTTACCATCTCCAGCCTCATTTATTATTTTCGTTTGTTCTTCACAGCCACCTTTTAGAAATGGGGCAACCATTAAATCCCCGCCCCCCAAACAACCTCCCCCTCCCCCCGTGGATGCAAACAGAGTCATGTGACTGACTCTTTTCTATTTCTCAGTCTCACTGAAGCTAGGAAACCATTGATTTTATTCAGACCACAGGTGCATGCCTGCATGTTAAAAGGACCCAGTGCGTGGAAGGTTCGTGCGGCGCGGCACCGTGAGGAAGCATGGCGAGACAGAAAGAGATGGCGAGCTTATAATAGTAATCAGACCGAGATGCTTGTCTGGGTAACTCTAGATTTTGTTGACAGGAGCCAAAAGCTGTCTGCATCTGAAGGGCCCTCCCGGGAGAAGTTGCCTGTCGTGCAGATTGCATGCACAGAACACACCAGAAATCGGATCTTTAAGCTGGGCTCTATTCGAGGAGCTGGCAATCTGGGGAGTCCAGGTGAAATCTGCAGAGAACCAATCAATCAACTCAAAGTTGAGTCTTGTCCCCTGGTCTGGTGGGGTCCGGTCCCCGTTATCTACTCACCTCCTCCCTCATAGCAGGGGGGAAGGTTTGCAGACACCAAAGCCATTTGGGTGACATTTAGATCTAAGTTTAACCCAGATCAGATCATGAGTAGTACACACGGGCTAAAAAACCCTTCCAATGCGCATGTGTAGATTCTCCTTCAGAGTGACGTACAAGCGTGGTCCTGGAGCGTGCGCGAGACCCATCATTGTGCCTGTACCACAGGTACAGACAGGTCTCAGGCCTCAGGAAGTGGCTCTGAAAAGGTAGCTAGGACTGATGTCATGTGCAAGGAGAGACCGTCCTTCCTCGTGCCCTTCCACAGCACTTACCGTTATCCTTTTGTGTGCATTGTGCCATCCCGGGCGTCCCTTCCTCCCTAACCGGAACCCAAGCTGCACTTCTAGAAAGATTTCCTAGACACATTCCAGCTACAGGGCATAAGGCGACGGCTCTTTCCAAACGGGCTGTTTTTCTTGCATAACCTGCTTAGGCTGTTGTTACCACTGTCTGCTTGGCAGGGTGGCCGTAAGTCCTGAAGTCGTGTCCTCTTGCTTTTCCCAGATTATTTCTAGTCCCCAAGTCTAAGATATCCACATATCCATGTCCTCAGACAGCAGCCTCATTCACCATTTTCCAATCCTTTCTATTCGGGTTGTTGCTGTCACCTGCTCTGGTCTGCCACGTCTGAACACTTTCATTTCTGTTACTTGCTAGACTCCTCTAAATCAAGGCACCCCTCGGGCTGGAGATGTCTCTTACTTGGCCGAATGCTTGCACAGCATGTAAGCATTAGTTCTATCTCCAGAGTGGCATAAACGAGCACACGTGTCTATAGTCTCAGTCCCTGGGAAGTGGAGGTAGGATTATCAGATGTTCAGGGTCATCTTTGGCTACAGCAAGCGCAAGGCCAACCCAGGATAGCTAAGATTCTGTTTCAGTGTTCAAAGATAAAAACAAATTGATAAAAAATGATAACAACAAACAAGGGCAGATTATGGTGGTCCCAGCCCCAGCCTCAGCTTCCAGTTGCTTATGAAACAACACTGAGTCCTGTTGTGTGGCAGCCTGGGACTGATTCCCTGCACAGTGCATTGATATCCTTTCATGCCTTGGGATATGATGTCCTCTTCAGTTTAGAGGGACTCTTTCTACAGTAGCAGAGGCTGGACATTCTTACCGGACGCTCCTTGTGCTCTTTTAGGACTGATGGGCCATGAGCAAAGATAGGTGTGTGTGTGTGTGTGTGTGTGTGTGTATGTGTGTGTATGTGAGTGTATGTGTGTGAATGAGTGTGTATGTGTATGTGAGTGTATGTGTGTGAATGAGTGTGTATGTGTATGTGAGTGTGTGTATGTATGTGAATGAGTGTGTATGTGTATGTGTGTGAATGAGTGTGTATGTGAGTGAATGAGTGTGTATGTGTATGCGAGTGTGTGTATGTGTGTGAGTGTGTGTGTGAGTGTGTGTGAGTGTGTGTGTTTTCCAGGCTCACACCTCAAAGGGCAAATTCTTCATCTTCCTCCCTCTCTCTAGCACTGTGATCAGGAGTGCACACGGTGGACTGAGGGCCCACAGATGATAGCCACTGGGATGGTGGAGTCATGCAGGGCGTCTAGGGAGGGGCCTGGATGTTGTTGGCCTTGATTAGCACTTACAAAAGGGAAATTGACCTTTGTGGTGTTCAACTGTGTCACCACAGTGTGATCTGATCTGTCCAAAGACTCTTATTTTCTGCCAGTTAAAATTGCCACCTTTAGCTGGCTGTGGTGGCTGTGGTGGTGGCAGCAGCAGGGGAGGGCCATACCTGAAAATGCCAGCACTTGAAGCAGGAGGATCATGAGTTTAGGGCAAACTCATAATGGGCTTCAGAGTAAGTGACAGTCTGGGCTACATAGAAAGAGCCCATCTCAAACAAAACCAAAAGAACAAACAACAAATTTCACCTTTTAAAGTCTTGCTTAAATGTTATCTTAAGAAGATTTGTGTATGTATGTATGTATGTATGTATATCTGTATGTGTTTATGTGCACTATACTCATGAGATTGGAAGAAGGCATCATAGCCCCAGTAGCTGGAATGGGTGTGAGCCACATGCTGTGGATGAGGGAACCAAACTTAGGTCCTCTGTAAGAGCAGCAAGTGCTCTTACCTGCTGAGCAAGCTCTCTCTCTAGGCCCCAAATACTATTTTTAAGTCTCCCAGAACCGGCCCCTCCCTCGGAAGGATTAATCCCTTCTCTTTGGGCTTTTGCAGTGTGTCTAAGTTAAATCCATTTGACATTTAGTGCTTGGTGTTATAGTTGGTTGTGTGTGCAGTGACAGAATGGTCAAGAGATGTGAATCCTAGAGCCAGACTGACTGTGTTCACAGTTTGTCCTACCAGTTAGCATCACTGAGACCTTCAGTGAGTTACACCCCACCTCACCCACTCCACCCCACTTCACCCCACTTCCACCCCACCCACCCCCATCTTCACTCCCCCACCCCCATCTCTACCCTCCCACTACCCTACCCCACCCTCACCCCATACCCTCCCTCCTCCACCCTCCTCACCCTAGGATTTACTAGGGCACCTGATGTGATAACAGAAGCTTGCTTGCCAGATTTTTTGCATTTTACCTTGAAAATGAGGTGTCAGAAAAAGATACCCAGCCATAGGAGTAATAGTGCAAAGCCAGAAGGTTCTAGAAACCCGGAGCCCTTGCATGCATACCAGGTTATCACTCAGGTAAGTATGATAAATAAGTTTTCTCCTGAAAGTTAATTCTCCCTTCAGGGGCAGAACTCTCTCAAGTTGGGAGGAGCTGCCTGCTGTTTCCGCAAAACCGAGTTCCCTATTGTTTTTATGCACCCGTCAGGATGATCTTACGATTTTATTTTTCTACTAATGTGATGAATTATTTTGGGTAATTCCTTCTCTTCAGTGTTGGAGATTGAACCTCGAGGTTCGTTGTGTACAAAAAGCACCGTATGGCTGAGCTGCACCCCCCCCCCCCCAGCACAGCTTGATTTAATTTAGAATATTAAATCGCTGTGCATTCCTGGAATACAGCCAAGATGTTTGCTTGGTTTTATTCGCTAATATTTTATTTATAATGTTGCATCTGTACCCATGGTATGCGGGTGTGCGCGCATGCGTCTTTGTGGGCATGCGCATGCGTGTTTGTGACAGTGGACAGTGTCTTTCTCTGCAGTCTTCCTAGCTGGCTTGAAGCTCAGTCTCTAAAATGATGATCCCCTTGCCTCCGTCTCCGTCCCTGGTGCTGGAATTATGGGCTCGCCCCAGCCCACTCAGATGCATCTGCTCTCATAACCAAAGGCTACTTTTCCTCCTTAGGAAGCCATCTAGTTCAGTCCAGTTTTGACGCTACTGAGCCTGCATCAGCTTTGGAAGGCATAACGGCCTAGCACAACATGACTGACACCCACCTTAGATGCTGGTCACGAGTCCTGGATAACTCATACTCTTGAGGTACTGCTTATAAATCCAGGATCTCCACATCCCACTTCAGGTTTGGCCATTTGCTAGAGCGAGTCACAGGACTCTGAAAATGACTTTACTCTTGGTTACTGGCTTATTATAAAGGGGGCAAATGGAAGCTATGCATAACACTTGGTATAGAGGATGTGGCACAGAGCTCCCCTGCTGGTATCCCATTCTCCCAGCCAGAGAAAGGTACCATGCAAGTAGGTGGATACTCCTACTTTGGTTAACAAAATCAAGATACTCAGAGGCCTAGGTTCCAGGTGATTCTAGTTTTTGAAAAGTTGACAGTTAACATTAGTAATCATGTTTACAACAACATATTTAGTATTGTAATTTTTATAAATTATATGCAATATAATTTAAATATTTTTAAATAGTAAACTACTAGGACTCTAAATATTATAAATATATAAATTATTTAAATAATGTATATTCCAGAATGTGGGAATTATCTCTTAATTAATGACTTGTAGCTTTGATCTCATTTTGGCCAAAGAACATTCTCTGAATGATTTCAGTGTTTTGAAATTTCTAGAGACTTTCTTTATTGGCGTATATTTCTTAGAAGTTGGATTTTACTTCTTTATCCGCTAATATAGTATTATCTAACTTGTTTGTTGGGTTTGTACTACAAACTGAACTCAGGACTTAGCACACCCTCTCCCACTGAGCTGCAACCCAAGTTGGACAAACTCTCACTCTTTACTTTCCTTTTTCTCCATCTACTTTATTCTATTTTTCTTCTATTTTTTTCCAGATCAGCATTTCCTACTGTTTTATTCTTTTTTTTTCACTCATTTTTATGCATTCATTTCCTTTAGCCATTATCTTGGCTATTAGGTACTATGTAACTGTATTAGTTCCTCTTCTGCTGCTATGATAAAATACCATGACCAAGACCTACATACAGAAGAGATTGTAGCAATAGAATGTGCATTCATTTTAATCCCAGGAGTAAGGAGGTAGGGCTGCTTTGGAAAGTCTGAAGTGGCTGACTGTGATTTGCCTCATGCTCTAGCAGAGGCACGGTTTTGCCAGCTGCCGATAGTTTCTGCAATTGTGTGATATTTAGAATTCTGGGAACCTTTAAGAGGGTATATAAATGATAGGGTCCTAAGAGGAGGCATGGGGAGGTGGGGGGTTGTTGCTCATTTAGTGGGGGGTTGGTTGTGGTTTGTTAGTAGCTGTGGTCAAAGAAGTAAAAGGAAAGGAATTAGATTCAGGGAACTTTCCTCTTCCTCCTCTTTCTCATTTATTTAGTTTTAGAGGGTGAAACTGGGAAGATAAAGGGTGGTAACACACACACACACACACACACACACACACAAACATACAAAGTAGCAAAGACCAGCTATAAAAGGTTTTATGGCCTATGTTTCTAGAAAGATAAGACCCATCTTGACAGGGAGGCAGGCAGGCAGGCAGACAGGACAGCAGGCAGGCAGGACAGCAGGCAGGCAGGCAGGCGTGGTGGCTGGAGCAAGAAGTTGAGTGCCCACATCTTCAACCACAAGCATGAAGCAGAAATCATGGAGAAAGTGGGACCAGGACATAACTCCCAAAGCCCACCCTCCAGTGATGTACTTCCTCCCAAACCTACCAAACAGCATGTCCAACTGAGGACCAAGTGTTCAAACACCCTGTGGGGAGTGTTTCTCCTTCAAACCACTACAGCCACGTTGACTTATTCCTGTCTAATATAGAAGATTACGTTTGTTAGTTTCTCAGTATTGCTAAAAACTGCCTTTTTCAGTCCCTTTTCATCTGCACCGTTGTCACATGGTCTTGTGTCTATGCCCAGGTTTAAACTCTACAAGGTGTCATAATTGCTGCCTGATGCTCGTTCCTTCCTGGTACTCTTCCTTCCTTCTGCATGTCCGTGTTTCTGTCTAGAGTGACACACTTCAATTATGCAGATCTATGACTAAGAAATTATCTTGAAGACTGTTGCTTACTGCTTTATAAAATCAGCAAAAAAGAAAAAAAAAAGAAAAAAGGTAGAAAAACATACTTGGCTAAAATAGCGTATGTTTCTCTTTTCTCCATTTGCTATAAAATACATTTTCCATTGAGGACCAGCATCACATCTCACTTAGGGGGAGAGCAAAGAAGCTGAAAAACACTGATTGAAAGTACTGACTGAAGGTGAGGGAGGTGAGGGAGATGACATATCATGCATATGTGTGTGCGCGTGTGTGTGTGCGTGTGTGTGTGTGTGTGTGTGTGTGTGTGTATGTGTGTGTATACGTATATCTATATGTATGTATATATGTATAAAATTTCTCTTATATATATCTCATATTTTCTCAGTGTTGCTTGAAATATATATAGAATACACACACACACACACACACACACACACACACACACACACATTAGATTCACTCAGAGAAGAAAATATAAATGCCAATAGAGTTTTACAAACAGAATGTGGCACATATACATCAAACATTGTGTTTAAAGAATCAAAATTACTTACCATCCAAGCAGATGGCTTTCTAGAGAGATGTGTCTGACTTCTCCCTATGTGGTCTCTTCATTGGACCTCCCTGACTGCCCCATCTGTGGCCTGCTTTCTTTCATCTTGCCAAGGTGCCTAGCTCAATTCAATTCAACATTGCTCAGGCAAGCGTTGCCAGGGGCTCCAAGCCGGGCTTCTGGCTTTCTTAGCGCTGAGGCCCTTTCTCTAGGAGGCTCATCAGTATGTCTTCCTAAGTGTTCCCTGAGCTGGTCTGGAGCCTGGGAGTCTGGCTGCTCTGAACAGTGCCTGTACGTGTCATCAGGGCCTCCCTCTGACGGCATTGTTTGTTAGCTATGTCCTGGTGTCCTGTACTAATTAGGCCTAGGGAGGTTGCTGGCTGAATGCCTGATCTGGCAACTGGGCGCTTGAATTGTTTTGGAGGGAAGACTGAACATAGAATCTGAGCGGTTAGCAATCATTAGGCACTTATTGTTATCGAGTCTGTGTGGGAGAGAGTTCTAGAGAGTGTCTCACTCATCCTCACGAGTCTGCAGAGAAATTGCTAATATTCTCCAATTTTATCATTTACTTCTTTAGTGGTATGTGTGTGCATGCGCACATGCACAGGTGTTTCCAAATGTGTGCTTGTGGAGGCCAGAGGTCAACTGTGGGTGTGATTCCTCAGGAACAATCCACCTTGGCTTTCCACACAAACTCTCTCACTAGGACTCTGGAACGTTCCCTTTAGGCTACACTGCCTGGCCAGATGGCCAAAGAGATTTGTCTGCCAGCACTGCCCCAGAGCTGGGACGATAGCTGCATGCCACAGTGTCTGGCTTTTTAAAATGTTGTTTATTTATTTTCATTTTTACAGAGCAATTACTCAGCGCTGTGACACATGCCTTTAATCTCAGTACTTGGGAGGGAGAGGCAGGCAGATCTCTATGAGTTCAAGGCCAGCCTGGTCTACTTGGTGAGTTCCAGGACAGCCAGGGCTACATAGTGAGACCATGTCTCAAAACAACAACAAAACAAAAATGGTTTATTTTCTTTTTGTGTATGAGTTTTTGCTTGCAAATGTGTATGTTTTGCCACATGTGTGCTGGCCTTGGAGGTCAGAAGACAAAATTGGATCCCCTGGAATTGGAGTTACAGATGAACATCATGTGAGCACCAGGGCACTGAACCCAGGTTCTCTGCATGAGTGAGAGCTCCTAACCACTGAGCCACCTCTTCAGCCCCTGCACATGCTCTTTTACATGGGGGAGGGGGCCAAGGAACTGAATTCCTCCTGCTTGCACAGCACTCCTGGGTCCACTGTGTTTTTGGCTATTCCACTAGGAAGTGCAGAGAGGATCTGGACCAGATCTCACTCCTGCACTTTGTTCTAGAGCTGACATCGGGGTTTTATTTTTGTTTTTAAAAATTTTTTTATTGGATATTTTCTTTATTTACATTTCGAATGTTATCCCCTTTTCCGGTTTCCCCCACCCGGAAACTCCCTATACCAACCCCCCTCCACCTGCTTCTATGAGAGTGTTCCCCCACCCACCCACTCCTGCCTCCCTGCCCTGGCATTCCTCTACATTGGGGCATCCGGCCTTCACGGGACTGAGGGCCTCTCCTCTCTCTGATACCTGAAAAGGCCATTCTCTGCTACATATGCGGCTGGAGCCATGGGTCTCTTCATGTGTACTCTTTGGTTGGTGGTTTAGTCCCTGGGAACGCTAGGGGTCTGGTTGATTGATATTGTTGTTCTTCCTATGAGGTTGCAAACCCCTTCAGCTCCTTCAGTCCTTTCTCTAAGTCCTCCATTGGGGACCCTGTGCTCAGTGAGGATCTGCCTCTGTATTTGTCAGGCTCTGGCAGAGCCTCTCAGGAGACAGCTATATCAGACTCTGGTCAGAAAACACTTCTTGGCATCCACAATAGCATCCAAGTTTGGTGACTGTATATGGGATGGATCCCCGAGTGGGACAGTATCTGGATGACCTTTCCTTCAGTCTCTGCTCCACACTTTGTCTCCATATTTGTTCCTGTGAGTATTTTGTTCCCCCTTTTAAGAAGGAATGAAGCATCCACACTTTGGTCTTCCTTCTTCTTGAACTTCATGTGGTCTGTGAATTGTATCTTGGGTATTCTGAGCTTTGGGGCTATTAACCACTTATCAGTGAGTGCATACCATGTGTGTTCTTTTGTGATTGGGTTACCTCACTCAGGATGATATTTTCTAGTTCCATCCATTTGTGACAGCAGATGCTGGCGAGGATGTGGAGAAAGAGGAACACCACCCCCGCCCCCCCCGCCCCCCCCATTGTTGGTGGGATTGCAAGCTAGTACAACCACTCTGGTTATCAGTTTGGTGGTTCCTCAGAAAATTGGACATAGTACTACCTAAGGATCCATCAATACCACTCCTGGGCATATACCCAGAAGATGCTCCAACATATAACAAGGACACATGCTCCACTATATTCATAGTAGCCTTATTTATAATAGTCAGAAGCTGGAAAGAACCCATATGTCCCTCAACAGAGGAATGGATACAGAAAATGTGGTACCTTTACACAATGGAGCACTATTCAGCTATTAAACACAATGACTTATCCTTTTTAAGCATGCCGTTGCTGCTGATGCTCTGCAACTTGGTGATTGTCATTCTCTCTGCAGGAACAGAAGCTGGATAGGACCTTGGAGCATGCTCAGACCACGCCTCTTATTTTACTGAGGAAGAGCCCAAGACTTGGAGCAGGTTGGCGGTGGTATCACCAATGTTGCACATCAGTGCAGAGCAGTCCCTGTGTTAAGTCTGTTGTGTCTGGATCTTCTCTTGTCAAGGCTGCTTGTATTTTGCTTGATGGCTGCCATCAGAGGACTTCCTGCCTTGCTTTTTTTTTTTTTTTTTTCCTTACCCTGAAAGGTGAATAGTTCTCACCTCAGATTTGCCAGTTGTTGCTTCTGGTTTTCACTTTTTTTTTTTTTATTTTTTTTAATCCGAGACAGGGTTTCTCTGTGTAGTCCTGGTTGTCCTGGAACTCACTTTGTAGACCAGGCTGGCCTTGAACTCAGAGATCCGCCTGCCTCTGCCTCCCGAGTGCTGGGATTAAAGGCGTGTGCCACCACGCCCGGCAAGAATCTGGTTTTCAAGCTGAAGTACTCAAGTCTGACCGAGATCTTCAGTCTGTGGTTTTTCTCCCACTTGCCCCCACCACTGTGGTGACAGGAAGGGATGAAGGTGTTGGCCTTGACTCCGAGGTTGGCTTTCTCTGACGCTCAGCAGCCTCGGACTCTAGTCCTTCTCGGGCTCATGGTGGACCCAGGAGACTGCACCTGTTTTCTGGAAGGACACTAATCTTCACCTTCCTTAGGGTGACCGTGTTTCTCTTAGTCTCTGTCACTCACGGAGATGGCAATGCTGAGGCCACAGGAACTCCTGGGTGTGGTTCCTGAGGCCCTGGGGGCAGAACCTAACTGGATCACAATGAATTGGTCTTTGCTTAGCGCTGTAGCAGGTCACTCCTCACAATGAGAAGTACTGTAATGATAACTAATGTTATGGACCAACTTGATTGGGCAAATGGATGACAAAATAGCTGGAGGGAAATTAATTTGGAGTATTGTTAGGCACAGTCTGGAAAAGGACCTACAGATGCCATATTTTCAGTCCCAGAATGAGTGAGTTTATTAAGTATAAGCAAGAAAAAGTAAAAGACTAAATGACAAGTGGTAGGTAGTAAGACATCATCAAATGGCTTTCACTTTGTCTCCTCTATATCCACTTCTAGACACTCCAAACCACCCAGCTTTGCGCGGTTGCCTCTGTATCTCCAACTTTGCTGTCGAGGCTCCCTCTACTGGAAGGCTCTGTGTCACCTTTTCGTCTCAACTTGCTTCCTACCCTTCCCTTCCCCTTTCTCTTTCTTGCTGACAGGATCTCAGGCCAGGGAGGTCTTTAGATTACCACGTAGCAGATCTTGACTTTCCGACCTTCCTGTTTCTTCCTCCTGAGTGGATTATCAGTGTGTGCCACCACATTCAGCTAGCTCTGGTATTTCAGACTAGTCCCAGGCATCATTTTTCTTTAAGCCTTGGCTGAGCTGCTTCCTTTCAGGGTCAGGCCATCCCTGCTGCGCATGGGGAGGTCGGCTGCACTTTGATGTCGGGAGGTTCCTTGAGCCTCCAGTAAGCATTTCACTGTTGTGTAGACCTTTAGTGTAATGCTGAACACTGCTTTTCTTATGGGAATCTGCAGTCTTGGTTTATGGCATGTGCACTGTGCCTTTATGGTCATCTCCCAGGGAAACTGAGGCCCAAGATGCTGAAAACCTTTCATATAGACATTTCACAATTATGTGACCCATCGGCTGGGGTGTGTGTGTGTGTGTGTGTTGAATTGTATCCTGCCTGATTCCACTGAGCAAAGACCCTTGGAAGCTTGTATCCAACATGGCTTCTAGACAGTCCTGTGTGCCTTTCCTCACTGTTAAGTTTGTTTTGTGCCCTTTCACAGTGACATCATAGCCGCATAAATGACTATATGCCGACTCCTCCATAAAGTCACGGAGCTGGCTTGTCTTGGGACTCTCCACTGCACATACCTCACTCAGATTTCTCACATCAAATTCTCAAGTATGAGTACTTCCCAGAAGATTTATTTATGACTCAAAGGGTCACAAAGGGTGGGCCTGTTCTATCCACCCTTGTCACTCCTCAGTTAGCAGGACACCGGGTTCTGTTGCTCAGCAGAGGACAGGCTCCCATTTACACAGGCTAGGCATCACCTCCAGAAGCCACAGTTGCCAAGCATTGCCCTGGAAGGATGTTAGAACAGGAAACTGACATCGAGGCAGATTTGGGCATCCAGTCTCTGGCAGCTCTCTGTCTATCAAGTCATCTTCCCTCCAGATGCTGATTCTGAGACAACGAGATCCATATAAGGCATATTTGGAAGCCAGCCTGGCTTAAATGTCTCATTCCTCAGCCTATCAATTTCTTCTTTTATTTTTGGAGGCAGAGTCTCACTGTCTGGCCTTAAACTTACAGAGATCTGGCGGCCTTTGCCACCTGAGTGCTGGAATTAAAGGCATTGTGCCACGGTGGCCAGCCACCCATATTGTTTTGGTAACTACCATATGGGCACAGCTTCCACAGATTATATCCTTACAAGATTGACCCCTATCAAGATGGCCAAAGTCTTTGGCTTTGTGTGTGTGTGTGGGGTGTGTGTGTGTGATACTTATTTGTATGTGTGCATAGATGTATGCCCAAGCATTCATGTGATCATAGGATAATGTGTAAGAATCTGTTCTATTACATGGGTTCCTGGGATTGAGCTCAGAATGCCAGGCTTAATGGCAAGTGCCTTTATCCAACGAGCTGTCCTGTTGACCCAGATGTGGCTTCTTGCCAGAGAGTATAGTTCTCCCAGTGTACTAGCTGGTTTTGTGTGTCAACAGAGAAAGGAGCCTCTCTTGAGGAAATGCCTCCATGAGATCCAGCTGTAAGGCATTGTCTCAATTAGTGATCAAGGGTGGGAGGGCCCATCGTGGGTGGTGCCATCCCTGGGACTGGTAGTCCTGGGTTTTATAAGAAAGCAAGCTGAGCAAGCCAAGGGAAGCAATCTGGTAAGCAGCACCTTCCATGGCCTCTGCATCAGCTCCTGGCTCCAGGTTCCTGCCCTGTGTGAGTTCCAGTCCTGACTTCCTTTGGTGATGGGCAGCAATGTGAAAGTGTAAGCTGAATAAACCCTTTCCTCCTCAACTTGCTTCTTGGTCATGATGTTTGTGCAGGAATAGAAACCCTGACTAAGACACACAGTGAAATGCAGTTGACTGATTGTGCCATGAGTAGTATGCTTGGCAACAGAATCGACATGCATCGATAGCCCTACACCATATACACATGTGTATATGGGGAACACTAACTGAAGTCAGTGAATTGAAAGGGAAGAAGGAGGAGGAGGGGGAGGAGGAGGAGGGGGAGGAGGAAGGGGAGGAGGAGGAGGAGATTAAGTTAAGAGGGGGCTAGGCCTGGCAGGTATAGTGAGGGATGAACATGATCAAAATACATTGTGTCACGTATACAATCTTTAAGATTCATTGTGGGGAGTGGGCGCGGCCGCATGGGCCAAAGATGGCGCCCTGGCTCTATGCTAAGCCCCGTGACCTCGCTTATCTCAGTCTCAATCATGCGCAGTAAAAGCAGCATGTGGAACTCGCTGGAGAGATCAGCCTATCCTGCATGCTGCCTTGGACGTGTGCGTCTATGATTGGGTGGTGTGAGGTGACGTGAGTGAATGTTAGAGGATAAATTGTGGGCAGTCCCAGAGGGATGAGGATGATGTTTGAGGATGGCTGGAGGATGTTCGATGAAGAAGGAGGAAGAAAGAGAAAGCTGGGAAAGCTGCGAGAAACCTCCCAATAAAAGAGAAGCGTCTGCAGCTGCTCTGAACCTGCTTTGGAGTCCATGTCATTTATTCACACTCTCTGCTGGTCAGAGATTGGGGCTGCGACAATTCATTTCGAAAAATTTACAGAGCTGGGCATGGTGGTGCATGCCTTTAATCCCAGCACTCGGGAGGCAGAGGCAGGCAGATTTCTGAGTTCGAGGCCAGCCTGGTCTACAAAGTGAGTTCCAGGACAGCCAGGGCTATACAGAGAAACCCTGTCTCAAAAAACCAAAAAAAAATAAATAATTTTTTTTTTTTTTTACAAATTGACCTACCATCTTAACATAATCAACCTCCAGGACATCTCCCAGCTCCTCAACCCCACGTTCCTGCCTTCTCACTAGGCTATGGGGGTAGTGATGTACAACTTCTGAGGCTATAAAAGATATACAGCTTCTGTTTCCATCTCTTCTTTCCACCACCTTCTCCAGCTGAGTCCGCTGCTGTGTTGGGAGGATGCTTAGGCACTCTGATGACGACAAGCATGTGGTGAGAAATTGAGGTCTCCTGCCAACAATCACGTGATAGCACTGTCTCGTAAGTGGTTTCCCCAGTTCCATCAGAGCTTTCAGATGAATGTAGCCCTCATTGGGCTGGACCAAACATTTTTATCTTTCTTATTTTTCTTTCTTAGAGCTGTGACTCTTTAGCTTGTGACTGGCTTTATTCTGATTCTCTCATTTTTTTCTCTCTCATATTCTCTCCCCCTTCTCTCTCCGTCTCTAGTTCCTTGAAACAGGATATTCTTGTGTAGCCTTAGGAACCTTTGAACTCAGTGTGTAAACCAGGCTGGCCTTAAACTCATAGAGATCCACCTGCTTCTGCCTCTTGAGTGCTGGAATGGAAGGTGTGTGTCACTATTTCTGTAGCATTTATTTTCTTGTATCATTGAAAAAGGTGGGGATTAATCTAGAATTTTCTTCAGTACAATTCTGTGTTGATTCAATTACAAGCCCAGCATATCCATCTGGTCAGGCTCACATCCCCCCCGCCCCCATGATTATTTCCATTCTTTCCACAAACAATTAAATATTTCTTAATAACACTGGATATTTACAGTCTGATGTATACAGGAGGAAGGACCTAGAGGAAGAGGAGCAAAGATACTTTTCCTTTTTCTTTTGTAGATGAGTATATGTGTACATGTGTATGTATGTATGCGTGTGTGTGTGTGTGTGTGTGTGTGTGTGTGTGTGTGTGTGTATGTGCACCATGCACATGCAATGCCAAGAAGCCCTGTTTAGAGCTGCAGATTCCCTGAAATTGGAGTTACAGCTGTTGGTGAGCTATCTTCCATGTGCAAGAGCAGTAAGTGCTCTTAATCTCTGGGCCATCTCTCCAGCCCCTCATTTCCTTGTCTAAATATTTTATGGCTTGTGGTACTTTCTCTTACGTGTTTATAAAACTTGGAGCCATCTTTACGGGAACCTAGTCCTATGATTTCCAAAAAGTAGATGTGAAATGCCTTTTGGGAGGTGAGAATGAATGCCTTCTGCACAGGACAGTGCCCAGGTGACTTATTTCTATATACCAACATCTTCCAAGATGCGTTCCTGGAAAACCAAACCAAACCAAACCAAACCATGAAGCCATAATAATAATGTTTCAAAGGTTCGTGGTGGAAAATCTTGGGGATCAGCAGACTAAACAAAGTTGAGCAAGTTCTGATTACTTCAGGTCTTCTAGGAGTCTTCATATTGTTACTATGTGGAGACTCCAGTTAAACTTCAGGTTGGTTCATCTCCTGTTCCCTTCTCAGGACCACACTGCAGCAAAGCCTCTTTACATAAAGCATTCCGCGGTGTCTTCACCCTTCACCCTTGGAAGGTCTATCAGTGTACAAAGAAACATGTAGCCCTATGCAGTCTCACTTGCTGGGGTATGATAATAGATCGTTTTATTTCACATAGAAGACACTCAGGTTCACAAAGGTTAGGTAGACAAAACCTGTGGTGAGCGGCTGCTTGTGGGGGAACAAGAAACTAAGGCAACTATTATAGCTAAGTAACGCAACGGGATGGGGGTTGCATTTTTTCCTTGGCGAAACCTTGGATATGACACCTTCACTAGCTCCCTAAGCTAGACTTGGATTTGGTATCCCCCTATAGCTCCAGATATTGTGACTCTCAGGTGTGCATAATTCTTCCAGGATCCGATTTCTTCCTCATTAACCCAAGTTGTTTCTCTCATATCCAGTCACAACTAGAGTATATTATTACTTGATATTTATGGGCAAGCAAGTCTTTGTCTCAGATTTACACACACACACACACACACGTCTTTGTCTCAGATTTACACACACACACACGCACACACACACACACCACCCCAAGCCCCATTCTTTTAAATTTGAGTGTCACTATTGTTTTCTATAACCCATCTGGTTGTGAGCGGTTACAGACAGGAAAGAGGGTCACAGCTTGGGGTCCTGGAAAGGCACTCCCGAGAGAAAGGGAATCTGGTGTGGCGCTCCCTCGCCACACTCCAATCCTGCATCCATCTGGTGCAGATTCCGCAGAAAAGGCGAGCCCCGTAGCCCCCGGCAGGAGAGCTTAGCAAAGCCTTAGGACACTACTAGAAATAGAGTGAACGCGCGGGGCACCAGCGCCGGTAGGGCGGGGCCGGAAGTGAGCTGCGGGCGGAAATCCTCTGCAGGAGCCTAAGCATCCTCTCTAGGAGTGTGGAGGTCTCTGCATCTCCTTGTCCAGTGGAGGGAGCGGGGAGCCCGCCCAGCTTTTGGGACACTCCTTACCTTTGGTGATGACAGAGTCACCTAGTGAGGATGGGAGACCACTGACATTAAAACAAAACAAAACAACAAACAATAAAACAACGAAGACACCGGAGCACAGTAGGGCACCACCTAAATCGTCAACAGTTCCCTATCCCCTACTCCCACCTAGCATAGAACACATATTTTTCCAAAATCTTTTTATTTTAAATTATGTATTTATGTATGTGCACACGTATTTTAATTTTGATATTTAATTATATATTTGTGTATGTACACAGGTGTTTTAAATTTTTATTTTATTTTGTGTGTGATTGTGCCGATGCCTTGGAGGCCAGAAGAGGTTGTAGGATCTCCTGGAGCTGGAGTTATTTGTGGTTGTGGGCCACCCGATGTAGGTGCTGAGATGGAACTCAAGTCTTCTGTAAGAGCAGTCTGTACTCTTAGCAGCTGAGCCAACTCTTCAGCACACACACACACACACACACACACACACACACACACATTCTGAGACAGTTATTTTTCATGCAACACACAGGAAAACTGATGATGATGATGATGACGATGACGATGATGAAGATGATATGCTAGAATGATTTCATCTGTGAAGCCTCTAACATTGAATCTAGGCTGGTGCTGTACTTCAGCTCTTTTTGTCCCTTCACATTCTGGGCACAAGCACACACAGCTGTCCCTCTACTTCCTTCTCTAATTCCAGCTGGCTCATCTGTTGATTCACAGTTTCAGGTTAGCCAGCTTTTATGTACTATTGTATCTGTATTTTCTGCTCTAAAAAAATAGTGAAATTTGAACACGTTTATAACTGCTGAGTCTGGTGGAGGGAAGAGCTGTCTAGGTGTAATAATGTGTAGCATCTAATACAAGAGAGAGTGTGGTGGTGAAATAAGTTCATTGGGGTGATGGATTGCCAACATGTGCAAACCCACTGAAGAGCTGCTTGGCATTTTAGAGCAAAGCTATTTACTGTGATCACTGCTCTTACTCTTGCCATCCTACCTGTCTAAGCAAACAATCCTGGAGAAAGGAAAAGCTACATTTCTGAAGTAATTTAAAAGTATCATATATATATCATATATATATATATATACATACATATATATATTTCTGCTGTGTGTATGTCTATGCACCATGTGTGGGTTGGTGTCAGTAAAGCAGAGGAGCTTATCAGATCCCATGGAACTGGAATTATGCACGGTTATGATCCACTGTGTGATGCTGGAGGATTGAACTAGATTCTCTGGAAGAGCAGCCAGTGCCCTTTAATCACTGAGTAGCCTCTCCAGCCCTCTGAAGTAATGGTTACAATGGACAAGTGTTGATTTTGATTGCTTAACTTTCAGTTTGCTTTTTCCTGATTTTTAACACAATAGATTCTCTCCTCCTCCTCCTCCTCCTCCTCCTCCTCCTCCTCCTGTCAGAAGTCAGCTAGCTACCAATGTATGTGGAGTGTGGGCACATGCTCCCAGACCTGCTCAATCAGAATTTTCCGGTCTAGAAGAACATTAAAGCAGGAAGCGAGGAGCCAGGCTACAAGAGTCTCAGTTTTGTCTCTGCAGCTAAGGTCCTGAATTTCCAGCTTGTTACATTGTAGCCGCTCTATGCAGTTAATTGTTACATTGTGGCTTCCCTAGACTAGTGGATTGTTACAATGCAGCCTCTCTACTCAGCAGATTGTTACATTGTAGCCTCTAGGTTAGCAGATTGTTATGTAGCTCTCTAGGTCAGTGGATTTGTTTGTTAGTAAGCAATACTTAAGAGGAGTTGTAGGGCGGGCTAACGGCGCAGGTGGAATGCCTAAGTGCCATTACCTTCATGCCCTTATCTGATCAGCTATTCCCTTGTCTCTTTCTACTTTGCTTTTCTCTTTTCTTTTCACCTTCCACACGCTCCAATATCATCTACTGCCCTGCCCTGAAAATTGTTTCATGTCTTTCATCAACTGGAAGTATTCTGAGAGCAGGACTATGTTTTTATTTTTTATTTTTTGAACTGTGGATCTTGAACATGGTTTCTACTCCAGAGACAGTGCCCTTCCATCGCTTTAAGAAAACAAAAATTGAAATCTAATATATCAGAGGAAGCTGGAAATTTTTGAAAAAAGGAAATACACCTTGACAATTAAAAAAACAAAAGGGAAACATCGGGCTGGAGAGATGGTCTTGAGGTTAAGAGCACTTGCTGCTCTTGCAGAGGACCAGGTTTGAGTCCCAGCACTTACATGATGGCTTACAACTGCTTGTGACTGTAGGTCTAGGAGTTGTGGTATCCTCTTTTGACCTCTGTGTGCTTCTGCACACATGTGGTAAACATAAACTCATGAAGGCAAACACACACACACACACACACACACACACATATTAAATCATTAAATGAGTAAATACATTTTTTTAAAAAGTAAATATAACCATAGGAAATGTAGAATGTAAAATTCTCTTGTAAAAAGTGTTTAATCCAGCTGGGCGTGGGGGCGCATATCTTTAGTTCCAGCACTCAGGAGGCAGAGGTAGGTTGATCTTGGAGTTTGAGGTCATCCTGATCTACAAATCGAGTTCCAAGACTCCACAGAGAAACCCTGTCTTGAAAGACAGACAGACAGACAGACAGACAGACAGACAGATGCAGTTAATCTATGGGGATTGCAAAACCTTTATTTTTTTAAAGTTCCAAACTCACTGCCATATGCAATCACATGATTTCCAGAAACAGACTTATACTTAAGACTCATGTTCTTTTTTTGTTTTTGGTTTTGTTTTATTTTTTGTTTTTTCAAGACAGAGTTTCTCTGTGTAGCCCTGGCTGTCCTGGAACTTACTCTGTAGACTAGGCTGACCTCAAACTCTGCCTGCCTCTGCCTCCCAAGTGCTGGGATTAAAGGTGTGTGCCACCACCGCCCCGCAGGACTCATTTTCTACATTACTATTTCCTTGTCCAGCTTTGTAGATGAGCTTTTCCCTTGTGGATTAGCACATTATTATGAAATAACCATTCTCTTCAGAGAGATCAAATTTGCCCTCAGGATATCAGCTTTCATTGGGCAACTCCAATAACTGAAGTGCAGAAATTTATACATTCAAAGTAGAGCGCTCTCTCTCTCTCTCTCTCTCTCTCTCTCTCTCTCTCTCTCTCTCTCTGTATTCACATGTGTACATGTGTTTGCATATACAGACACATATGTGTGGAGGCCAGAAGTCAATGAGAGGTAGGTCTCATGAGATCTGGGGTTCTGCCTATCTCTATCTTCCCGGTAGGTCTGGGGTGGCAGTTTGTCCCACTTTGCCTAAAGCTTTATATAGGTGTGAGAAAACTTGGGTCCCCATGCTTACGTAGCAATCACTTTACCCACCAAGCCATCTTCCCAGTCTGAGAGGAGTCTTAAGATGCCACAGGACAACATCTTCATTCGGTGCCCTGAGAAGTGAATAAGGTCAGGCTAGCTCAGAAACCCTTTCTATGGGTGAAGGGTTGTCTTTTGATGGCGATATTGAACAAATGACATTGGCATCTGTTTCCCCGCCATGCAAGACTTTCCTTAGAACCATGTGAAAAATTCCTACCAGTGGAAGATGGATTGGAACATTAGTTTGCAAACACTCATAGTGTAGATCTCATTTAAAGCTCTTAGCCATCAAGACTTCAGTTACTCCAAAGACACCTAGTTCCCTGGTCCTGAGATGAACTGTTCTGTTTATGGGACGATTATAGTTACTAGGAAGATTTTGAACAGAGTTGGTTTTTATGTAACACTTAAGTTAGGTTTTGGATCCCCATCAACTTCCCTCTTGAGGGTTGGTATGGGGCTGGAGAGATGGCTCAGTAATTAAAAGTATTTCTTTTACAAAATAGTTAATTTGGTGTTTGCTGGATAGTTTGAATTTTGAACCCAGAAGGCGATCGAGGATGAGAAGGAGAGTGTGAGATCCAATGATAGTAAGGCCAAGCAGGAGCAAGGCACAGTCTCAGAGAACCAGCTTTCCCGAAGCGTCTCAGAGAACCAGCTTTCCCGAAGTGTCTCAGAGAACCAGCTTTCCTGAAGTGTCTCAGAGAACCAGCTTTCTGGAAGCAATGCTATTATAACACCTCTCTTTATTCAAATACCTTCAGTGCCTCCCACTTACCTCCTTATACAGTTCACCCTTTCATCGTCTGGCCCAGTTAGATTTTCTACCCACAGATTCACTGTCCCTCCACTAGATGTCTTAGCAGCTCTAATGAGATGGAGACAGATGAAGAGACAGGTGATTGGCAGGTGGAAAGCAGCATTCGAAGGAATCAAAAGAAAAGAGCACAACGGGGAGTTGATCTTCAGAAACATCTAACTTCAGTGTAAGGTATTAGAGGTGTCAACATTTTTCTTGTAGGACGTGGGGTGGAGTGGCTTATGCCTGTGGGTCTTAGTTCTCGAGTAGGCGGAGCCAGGAATGCAGTGAGCATGAGGTCAGCCCAGGCTATCTAGTGGGCTTCTAGCAAGCTTGTAGTAAAGAGTGAGACTCTGTCCCTAGAAACAACCGATTGTGGTGGTTTGAATACCGTAGGCTCCTATATTTGAATGCTTAGCATCAGGGAGTGGCACTCCTGGAGAAGGGCTAGGAGGTGTGACCTTGTTGGAGTAGGTGTGGCTCCTTTGGAGGAATGTGTCTCTGAGGATGGGCTTTGGGGTTTCTTAAGCCCATATCAATCAAGTTCAGAGTCTCTCTCTTAGCCAGCAGATGGGGGTGTAGGTCTCAACTTTGCCAGCATTATTTCTGTCCGTATGCCACCATGTTTCCAACCATGATGATAAGGACTGAGACTCTGAAACTTCAAGCAAGCCCTCTTTTATAAGAATTACCTTGGTCATGGTGTCTCTCCGCAGCAAGAGAACACTGGTTAAGACACCAGTGAAGGGGCTGGTGAGATGGCTCAGCAGGTAAGAGCACTGACTGCTCTTCCGGAGGTCCTGAGTTCAATTCCCAGCAACCACATGGTGGCTCACAACCATCTGTAATGAGATTGGATGCTCTCTTCTGGTGTGTCTGAAGACAGCTACAGTGTGCTTACATATAATAAATTAATCTTAAAAAAAAAAAGGACGCCAGTGAGAAGCCAGCATGGCAGTATGAGCCTGTAATTTCAGTGCTTGAGAGTCAAAAGCTGAATAACCAGGAGTTTAAGGTTATCTTAAGCTCTGAAGCCAATCTGAGGCCAGGCCAGCGTGATCTACAGGAGACCCTGTTGAGAGAGAGAGAGAGAGAGAGAGAGAGAGAGAGAGAGAGAAAGAGAGAGAGAGAGATTCTTGTGGGGTTTAGTGCTTTTTGTTTGTTTGTTTGTTTGTTTGTTTGACTGATACATACTTTTCTTGCACTCCCTCCAGTCCCCCAAGAAACCAAAGGAAAAGAGCCGAAGAAGCAGGAACTTGGGGTGCTCCCTTACTCTAGAAAGCCATCAGAATCTTGGGGTGCTCCCTTACTCTAGAAAGCCATCAGAATGATACTTGCTAATTAATGCTATTGGCTCCTGTTTTTATTATGTTTCTATTGCTTTAACAGGACACCATGACCACTGCAGCATATAAAAGAGAGCATTTCATTGGGCTTTGCTTTCGGAGGGTGAGAGTCCACAGTAAACCAAGGGTGCCATGGCAGGAACAGCCGAGAGCTCACATTCTGATCTGCAAATAGGAGGCAGAGACGGAACTCAAAATGGAGCCAAGCCTTCTGAAACCTCCGAACCAGTCTCTAGTAATATTCTTCCGTCAGCAAGGTCAAACCTGCTAATCCTACAAACAGCCACCAACTGAAGAGCAGGTGCTCAGACACAGGAGCCTATGGGGGCCATTCTCATATAAATCATCACGGCTGCTTACAGTGGAAGATGGTGGCTTTGGGGAGCACGTGTGAGTCACAGAAATGTCAGGGTCCCCACAGCTCCCACGTAGATCTTGGGGTCAGTTCAGGAGAGGACATTGTAATAGATACTTTTGCATGCATTACATCACTTTTTAAAACATTGGTTGATTGATTGTGTGTGTGTATGTGCTCACTTGAGCACATACATGCACTTAAGACTGGAGTGACAAACACGGGTAGGTCAGACTTCATTTGTGGGAGTCAGTTCTCCCACTCCACCATGTATGCCCCAGGGACCCATCTCAGGTCTTAGGCTTGGCAGCGGGCGCCTTTCCCCACTGTGCCATCGTTCTAGCCTGTAAACAGCTTTAAATGGAGGAAGGATTTATTTGGGCTCATGAATTCAGAGTATCTGTGTTCACTTACCTCCATACACTTGGGCAGAAAATCATAGCTGTAGCAGTGTATGAATGGAGGAGAGATGTTCACAGCATGGAAGCTAAGAAACAGAGAGAAGGAAAGGACACAGGAAGTGGTAAGGAGAGGATAGAGTCCCAAGGACATGCTCCTAGTGACTCGCTTTTCTAACAAGGCCTTATCTACTTCCTTTCACCACTTCCCAAGAATACTGTCATCTATCTATCTATCTATCTATCTATCTATCTATCTATCTATCTATCTATCTGGAGTGCACAAGTTGACATCCAATGTATTTCTTAATCGTTCTCCATCTTATTTTGTGAGGCCAGGTCTTTCACTGAACATGGTGCTTGCTGATTCAGGTAGAATGGTTGGCTTGCAAGCTCCTGGGATCTCCATCCCCTCCCCCAGCCCCACCCCCAGGGATTATAGATGCACACCACCATGTTTTTCTTTCATCTCCTCTTCATCTTTCTCCTATTCCTCTTCTTCTTTATAATCTGGGTTCTCAGCAAACTCACATTCCTGTCCTTGCACATCAAGCTCTGCACTGAATGAGCTATCTCTCCCAGCCCCAATACTATCATGTCATGAATCCATCATGGAAGTCATTCATACATTAGGTCAGAACCCTTAGGATCTAGTTGTCTCTTACAAATGACATCATAGCTACCTTCAGACGTGTGTTTGTTATGCTAATCTTCAGGTGTTATTCTTTCTGATTAAGTTGACCATTTAAACTAGTCACCACAGACTCTCTGCGGTGTTTAGGTCAGGCACTTCTGACCGATTAAAGGGGTTTCAATATAATAAATACAAATACAGTGCGCCATGGAAGAGTTCCCTTGGAGTCTCTTTCCCTGCAATGGATTTCTTACCTATTCCCTTATGCCTACCCATCTGTGATTGCTGTGGCAGGCATGACTGGGGTATGTCTGTGGTAGTGCTCCACTTCCCTGCCTTTGGTTAGGGAGACAGAGTCTCATTATGTAGCTCTGCCTATCCTGGGAGTCACTATGTAGACTGGGCTGGCCTTAAATGCATGGAGGTCTGACTGCCGCTGCTTCCAGAGTGCTGGGACTAAATGCATGCTTAGCTACACTCAGCTCTTGGGTGTCTGACTTGTGACATCCTATGTGGTCTGAGTTCAGAGAGGCTCACTTTGTAGGGAAGACTAAATGGCACCCCCAACCGTTTGGGGCTGGTTTATTGTAAAAAAAAAAAAAGAATTTGACTTAGACTATTGACATCAAAGACTTGAAAATTGAAAGCTACTTGAAATTCAAGTCTGGATCCTTGTTCTTCTAGTGAGAGGAGGAGGTTAGGTAATTTGATCAAAGTTACCTATCAACTAATCCATAGCAACAAGAAAAGAAGGTCTGGATCACGTGGGAGAGGCCACAAGAAGAGCTTCGGGGGAAATTGACATATTCCTTACCTTGGCTGTGTGCATATTGTTTTGTATATATGTTAAAACTTACCTGATTATACACTTCAAACATGAATGGTTTCTTGTACACCAATTATACCTCAATAGAGCTACTTAAAACACTCCTTATTCTGTCAGAGGCAGAGCAGGGACTCTACAGTACACTTTTTGTGTCTTGAGACCTCCATATCCCCTTATGAGCCCCAAGTTTTTTTTTTTTAAATCAAAGTCTATTTTACACTGTAAAAATATCTCTTTCTATAGTGCCAATAAAAACATCTTATACAGGGACTAGAGAGATGGCTCAGCAGTTAAAAGCGCTGGCTGCTCTTCCAAAGGACTGGGGTTCTATTCCTAGCACCCACATGGCAGCTCACAGCTGTCTGTAATTTCAATCCCAGGAATATGGCATCCTTTTCTGATTCCAGTGGCACTGAATGCACACGGTGCCTGGGTATGTATGCATATGGGCAAACCACTCAAAAACAAAAAAATAATGAAAACATTTTTTAAAAAATGCTATACTTACAAATTTTCTAGAATGAAAATCAATAACGCCCTTAAAAATGGTCAATGGATGTCACTAGTTCCGAAGTGTCTTGTCTGGTGGGCAGATATGAGTGCCTTTTGTACATTTCTAGCTGTGCTTATAGAACACGTACCCAAATGAATTTCATTTAGGACAATAAAGACAAGGCGGACGAGGCACGTAATACAGGATTGAGCTTGTGGCAGTAGCCGGTGGTTACCACTGCGCTAAACCAGTTTCTAAATAAGCCCCGGTTGAAGAAGATTTTTCCAGACAGTTCCAATTCCTCTTTCCACGTCTCTGAGCCAACAGGCAGCATGCCATGTGTGGGTACTTTCTAGCTGTCTAATTGTCTTTTTGGAGAAAGGTGAGCTCAGCCTCACTTCCCTTCTGTTGGACTGCAGCGGACCATTGAGGTGCCTGCTGGCCCCACGTGGTTTCTCAGTGGAATATTAGGTATTTGTAAGTCTTCAGGAGTTGTTGTTTGCCTAATTGAGTGGGGAGAAATACTCTCCCTCTAAGAGGATCTCCCAACTTTCTGTTTTATTTTTACACTTGCAAATGTAATAGATACTTGTCACAACTTCCAACAAGACAGAATCCTATGAATGCAAATGAGAACAGTGTGGGCAGTGGCCCAGCGAGTCAGGTGAACCCAACTCTGTTCGTGTCTAAGGCAGGGAGTCGTCAGTTGTCACAGGAGTGGGTGCTGCAGAGCTCATTAAGGTGTTCGAAGGCTCGAGATGGACTCCAAGACATCTCTAGTCATCTATGACACCAGAGATGCTTGTCTCCTCTTCTGCTGCCGTCCCCAGTCATTTGCGCTGCTCTGCCAGATTCTGCTTTTGTAGGCTGACCCTAAGATTCACCTCAGCCAGGCTGAGCTGACCTCTTTATTGCAGACTAGAACAGTGGCCAGCCACAATAGGAGACTGATGGCAGGACGAGAGATATCTGGTGTTTATTCTCCAAGAGTTCTGTCCTGGAGACAGTCAAATCTTTCTAAGAAGACTGTCTTCTACATAGAGAATCAGCTCTCTTTCCTTTGGGCTTTGGTAATGGGAATGACTTTCCAGTATTTGTCTCTCTCCAGACTTTCCCACGTCTTCCTGGTGACTCCTTTAACACTGGCCAATTTCTAAGCAATTACTTCATGGAACTTCCTGCTTCAAAGCAGTCAGATAGATTCACCATGAGGAAATGAACCCCTTATGGTCCCACCTCCCCTCCCACACTGTAAAAGAAGCACAAAGGTGAGAGACATGCCTTTTAAACTCTGTACCCCCAGTCCTTGGTACAGTGGACTGAACTACAGAAGCTATAACATTCTATTGAGATGATTGTTGACCTAGGTGTCGAAGGACATTACAGCTTGTGTGGATGGCACATCATCATAGAATAGATTTTGTTCTTTGGGGACAAGATCCATGGCACTGTAAATTGCATTGCATAATATTTAGGGCTGTGATCTAAGTTTAGGCTCTGAATCACATTCTTTTAAGGATGACGAGAACACAGGGTACCTGTGATGAAGAGGACGATGATGGAATCATTGTAACGGAGTCATAGAAAGATTAGCTATTAGCACTAATGCTCCTCTAACTTGTTGCAAGATAAATTGGGTTTGAGGGTCAGTCTCTTTGTTGAGGTATTGTTTACGTACAGCGATGGGCTCTAATTTGAGCAGCATAATTGTCTGAGTGTTAATAGATGAATTAACTAGTGTAGCCACCAATGCCTATTAAAGTGGTCACCTTTACAAAGATTTGTTGTGTGTATAAACATATGCATGTAAGTGTGTTTGTGTGAGTGCGCGTCTGTGCGTGGGAAGGGTGGACACACACGTTCGTGTGTGGGTGTTAAGGCTGGAGAACAAGCTTGGGTGTCCTGCCTTACGAGCCAGCTACCTTGTTATTTAAGATAGGGTCTCTCACTGGTCTGGAGCTCACTGCATAGGCTGGGCTTGCTGGTTAGGTATCCCTAGAGATCTGGCTGTCTTCTTCCAGTGCTGGAATTACAAGTGTACTTTAATGCTCCTTTTTTCTTAGAAAAAAAAAGTGGGGCTCTGGGCATTGAACTCGGGTTCTCAGGCCTGCACAACAGGTATTTTCCCTACAGTGCTCTCCTCAGTACAGAACATTTATATCTCTTGGCATTTCCCCTCTGCCCCTTCCCATTCCTTCACAGACCCAGCCCTCCCAAACTGCATCAGCATTACGATCTGGTGTGCAGTGAGCTCCCTGTCACCATCCTCCAATCCTGCTGACTCTTGCTTCTCTATCCTCTCTTGCTTGCTTCGCATACTTGACCTCCCCTTTCCCTTCAAGACCCCATAATGTCCCCTCATCACAGTTGCCCTCCACTCAGACCAGATAAAAGGCCTTCCCAAAGCCCTGTGCTGTGCCATCTGGTTTTCGACATATCTGAATTGTGTTTTGTACTGGTTTTATGCAATTATTCTTTCCTTCCATGAAACTGTTAAGTTCCTTGAGACAGAGTTGATGGGAATCTGTTTTGAATGCCAGGCCTTTCGGCACAAAGCCCAGCATATAATATAATTGTTGTTTAAATAGGTTAACAGCATCAATTTCTTTTCCAGGCTGCTACCTAAACCTTTTATATCAAATTACATATTGGAGCATTTTGGAAGGAACAGAGACTTGGCTCTGCAGGAGAGCCACAGAGACACCCTTGCCCTTGGGAAGGCCCTGCCTGGCCCAGCTTGCCTCAGGGGGCTCTCACCTGCCTCACGGCTCCGTGCTCTCTGTCTGTACTGCCTCACGGCTCCCGTGCTCTCTGTCTGTACTGTTCGTTGTCTTCTCTAGGTTTTCTGGCTTCCTTCACTCATCTCTCATTCCTGCTTCCTCCTGAATTCAGCTCGCAATTCACCTCAGATTCCTCTTGTCTCCATGTCCCATCTATCTGGCTCTAGTTGACATTTGCAAAGGTAATAAATACTCTAAGAAGCTTTAACCTAAGCTTTGTGGAACCACATCGCAGGCTGAGGACCGGCCTCTGGTACACCCACCAAGCATCTCTGGTCCAATGGGTCAAGAGAAGATCTTCCAAAAATATGATTGCTTCACAGAGAAGCTTGAAAGAAGAGATGACAGGGAACAGCAGGCTCTCTACAATGGCTCCTATTCTAGAGCCGAGCACGATTCCTTACATTTTTCGACTTTCCTCATTGCTGAATGATTTAAGCTCCCAATCCACCACCCTAGGAGGTCACCTCTATTTCCTCTACTCGAAATTTATAGAACAAAGGAATGCTGGCGCTGGAGGGGAGCTCAGGCTTTATTTGCTTATGTGTATTCCATGTAACACTAAACCCAGAAGTTGTTCCATGAGGAAAAGTCAAGCATCGCACCTCTTTCCAGCTCATATAAGGAACATGCGTCTCAGAGGTCTGGTTGGATTGGCGGGAACCCTGGTCCTCTGCAACAACGGATCCCTGGAGAGCTCAGATCCTTTTCACTGAGGGTTGTGATGCAGGGGCCTCTGAATGGGGTCCAGGGGATGCCAATCATGAGCACTTTGACGTTGTTTGCAAACTTGAGTCAATGTTATGTGAACATGTGTGTGAGCATGCTTTCTGAGAGTGTCCACAGCGTTCAATGGACTCTTACAAATAAATATGCCTGGAAGAAAAAAGAAATAGTGGATAAGGGCTTATACGCTAAATATATACCAGTTGACTGAGCACCACTGAGGCAAATCCCTTTGTTCTTTTTCCACTTAAACATGTGAGGTGCTACATTGTATATCTATCCTGCTTGTATAGACTAAATGGAGGCTTCAACCCCCCTTTTGTTTCTGGATATATATAGGTCCATCCATTGGTGACACATACCAATCTTCCCAGACAGGTTGACCCTGGAGGGGGGTTATGAATGTGTGGAGCAGGTGGGCACTCTGGAGGCCTCTATTCTGTCCCATCTGCCCAATTTTTAGGTCAGTTTAAAAGTTCCTTTAATAGCCTATTAAAGACAAACAAATACAAGTATGTGGAATTAGAAGTAAAATATAATTTGCCTAAGGGCATACAGCTGAAGAGTGTCTACAGGCCTCTTCACTTCTTACTGTCTTGAAATCAACATCTTACCAGTTAGTCTATTTGTTAGGCCAATTAATAAAGTCTACATCTGTTTTTTTTTTTTTCTTAAATATCTATTTAGGACCAATCACGGCGTTGCTATTAGAAGCTTCATGAACACTTCTATTGGATACCATGAAACTGTTTATAAAATTTTTTCTTCTCTCATAAAGAAATTCTTAGCGCTAACTTACCCAAAGATGCCCAACTCTTCTGCAAGCTGGCGTCGGAAAGCCCCGGTCCCGCTGTGCTCTGTTTCACTTCTTTATATAAAGAGATTAACAGGCTCACACACCTTGGGGCCAATGCTCTAGCTTCAGCATCCCTGATCCGGCCTTCCTACCTGAGCTTTGGTCCAGGTGGAGCCGGACGCCGCCCCCTGGTGGCAGGTGGAAGCCCGCGCAGTGCATGCTAATGAGCGCGCGGCGCTGCTCGCTGATTGGTTGGCGCGAATTCCAGCTGCTTTGCATGTCGGCGGGTGCGAGGGAGAGTCGAGGGGCGGCGGGCGGGATTCTGGGCCCTGCGCGCTCCGCTCTCTGTGCCTCCCGGTCTACGCCCAGGCTGGGGCGGACCAGGCTGGCTTGTGAACTTGGGGGTTTCCCCTTTCGCTCCCATTCGTGTTGTGGTCGTGAATTCATCCAGGGTCCAGAATGACGATCCGACACCAAGGCCAGCAGTACAGGCCAAGGATGGCATTTCTACAAAAGGTACCCTGGGTATCCCCACCTGGACCCTGGCAAGTGGGCGGGGACCCAGTATGTGGAGTGTCCAAGGGAAGATTGGGCAGGGGCAGAGGGCGTCCATCTAGGTCGGTCCGCGCTGCCCAATTTTACTAAATGACTTCTGTGTGGCTCTATGTGTTGTATTTAAAAACATAATGATTGGGTTTTCGCGTAAACTGTTTGTAGTGAAGAATTCGAAGGCAGCCGTGATGGTCTGCTGCAGGCCAAAAACAACCTGTTACTCAGGAGGGTGCTTGAAGCTGCGCGGTGATTTGAGACAACTGATATTGTTACAAGGAATCGGCTATTAAATGAACATTTTGAACAGTTCCCCCAATACTAAACAGCAGGATTTTTAAGTGTGTATATGCCTGTGTGTATAAAAAGACCAGGAAAAGGTGATTTGTGGGATCAAGAGCCTCCCCTGACCTCAGGATGGCAATCTGTGTGTTTTCTGTATAGTTAGAACCGTTTCTTGTCGATGGCTAGTGGCCAGAACAGGGTGTCCGTTCCCGATGGACATGTGGGAGGTGGAATGTACCTATGGGGTGACGTGTCTGGGGACAAAGTGGTTCATTTTGTTCTGGGCTTTTAAGTTAGAAAGTGTGGGAAGAGACACTCACAGGATTACGTCCCAGGTCACTTGTCTGCCCTATCTCTGGCTCATGCCACTTTTCATAGGATTATCCTGTTGAGGGGAATTAGCCCAATGTTCTGTGACAAGCTGGGCCCTCCCTGCCTTGAGCCCCTGGAGCTTAGCAACTGGGTGCAGTTGGTGACTAAGTGTCCTAATCTACAAGATGTTAAAAGCTGGGCAGACCTGGGCACACCAGGACATTCGTCACACCTGGTCATCTCCCCGAGAAGCCAGGTAGAAGAGATGTGAGGGACATGCCGTAAACAGAAGGGGACACTGTCTCACTCAGGAGAGTAGACAGTGCAGCTCCCAGCTCCTGAAAGGACAAGAAGCTGCCCAAATCTGGTGGTCCAAAGTGAAACATCATCTTCAGATTGTGTCTAGGACGGTCTTCTTCTGCCGTGCCCTGGCTTGGAGCTTAGAGCACCTATCTGGAGCACTTGCGTGTTTATTACTCCCAAGCATCCTTTCCCTTGGTCTTCTGAGTGGTGTCTTGCTCTCCAGCACCCCCCCCCCCACATGCTGTATCTCCACACAATCTTCCTCAGCTCTGCCCAGACCCCTCAGCTCCTCCCCAGACCCTTTTACTTCCTCCCCAGCCTGTCCTCTGATCCTCTCCATCCTAACCTTCCTCACCTCTACCTCAGCCCCCCTCACCTCTACCCCACCCTCCCCTTCTCCACCCTGTCAGGTCCCATCTATCCCATTTCCCCTTTCCTCCCAGCCAAACCTCCTCTTCTACACAGCCTCTGCATCCACCCTACTCCGTGGTCCTCACTGCCTCTCCCCTCCTCCCTGACACCCTTCATACACATTGGTTTTCTTTCCCACACTGAGTGAGCTCTCTCACAGGATGCTCCCCCCACCCCTGGCCCCATTGGCTTCCTAGGCGCACAGGACACTGTCCACCCTTTGCAGCCTGATTGCATCTCCCTGGCTCTTCCTCTCACTCATCTCCCACTCCTGCCCTCCAAGGAGAAGAACCAAGCATCCTAGGCATCCCGAGCTGTCACTCAGAATGTCCCCGTTTCTCTAGGACCCCATGCTCTTCCAGGAATATCCTTTTTCCCCTCTGCTAAACTCCCACTCCTCTGTGAAGCAGGCTTCCTTCTGACTCCATGGGGAGAGCAACCTCCCTCTCTGGGTCTATAGGCTCTGTCCTCCTCACCCATAGTATGGTCCTCCTAGCTGCTTTGTCCTGGTAAGGATCCTGTCTGCATCCCATCAGTGCCCTTGGGGTCTTGAGTTGGATCACAGAACCCCGTAGGTCAGAGAACAGAACAGAGGTCTACAGAACCTCAGGAGCCTATGGTAGAAAATCCTCAGCAGTTATCCACCTGAGCTAGATAACCAGGCTTTCAGAAAAAGGCCTGGACCAGCAGAATGGGGACTGAGGTGCAGTACCATTCCCCACTCTGTCAGTGTCCTTTACAGAGAAGGATACCGAGGCTCAGAGAGGTTAAATGACTTGCTAGGCACACAAGCATAGGTAGAACCTGGAAACAATACAGGCATGACCTTGTCTGTGCAAGTGTGATACGACAATCAGAGATTTCTTCTGCTGTGGGGCAGGGGAGGGGGTTGTGAGGAGGCCGGTGTGCTCAGGGGACATGGGTGTGAGAACTGAAGGATAAGGGGAGAGTCTAGGCAGAGAGAGAGAGAGAGAGAGAGAGAGAGAGAGAGAGAGGAGGAAGAGGAAGAAGGAGGGAGAGAGACAGAGAGAGGAGGAAGGGGAGGAGGAAGGAGAAGGAGGGAGAGAGACAGAGACAGAGAGGAGGAAGGGGAGGAGGAGGAGGAAGAAGGAGGGAGAGAGACAGAGAGAGGAGGAAGGGGAGGGGGAAGGAGAAGGAGGGAGAGAGACAGAGAGAGGAGGAAGGGGAGGAGGAAGGAGAAGGAGGGAGAGAGACAGAGACAGAGAGGAGGAAGGGGAGGAGGAGGAGGAAGAAGGAGGGAGAGAGACAGAGAGAGATAGAGAGAGGAGGAAGGGGAGGAGGAAGAGGAAGGAGAAGGAGGGAGGAGACAGAGACAGAGAGGAGGAAGGAGAGGAGGAGGAAGGAGAAGGAGGGAGAGAGACAGAGAGACAGAGAGAGAGACAGAGAGACAGAGAGAAGAGGAAGGGGAGGAGGAGGAGGAGAAGGAGGAGGGAGGGACAGAGAGACAGAGACTGCAGGTAGAGAGGACAACATGTGCCAAGGTACAGAAGTGCAAAGACACAGGGACCAGGTGAGTTTGAGGGTCTGTTGGCCCTTAGTAGACATATTTTAAAGCACAAGAAACGGGCAGAAAGGTAGAGGGGGCACGGTGACAATTATGATCCCTCAGAATGCCTTGAAGGCAGTTTGATCCTCTACCTACCCTAGGGAATCATTGCAAAGTTTGGAACAGACAAATGATGTGGCTGATTGTAAGCTAAGATGACCACTGTGGCGAGCCAGCTATCTTCATTTCCCCTGAGTCTCCTGTACCTGCCCCATGACTCCAGACGCCCTGGAAATGGAGGCTCTTGCCAAAGGCGGGAAGCTGATGCTACTCAGTAGGACCTTGTCTCCTGTGAGTCAGAGGGTTTCCATCACAGGCGTCCACCTCAAGTTCAGTGAAGTGTCTGCAGAGAATGCTCCTAAGCCAAGTTCATGCTCATCTGGAAGGACGCCTGGGGATGTGTAGGAAGGCCTGGGTTCACTCCTCAGTCCACACACACTAGATATGGTGTGCATGTTTGTAATCCCAGCGCTTGGGAGACGGAGGCAGGAGGATCGATCAGAAGCACACAGCCATCCTTGTCTGCTGTCTTAGTTGGGGTTACTGTTGTCATGATAAAACACCATGACCAAACGCAACTTGGGAAGGAATGGGTTTGTTTTATCTTATACTTCTAGGTAGCAATTTATCATTGAGGGAAGTCAGGGCCAAATCCCGGAGGCGGGAAGTGAAGCGGAGGCCATAGTGGAACACTTCTTATTGAATTGTTCCCCAGTGCTGGCTCAGCCTGATGTCTGATAGCATCCAGGACCACTAGCTCAGCAGTGCCACTCCCTACAGTAAGCTAGGCCTTCCCATATTAATCCTCAATCAAGAAAATGCCCTACAGGCTGGCCTACAGGCTAATCCTATTGAGGCATTTTATTTATTAAGATTCCTTCTAAAATGACCCTAGCTTGTATCAAGCTGACATAAAAACTAGCTGTTACAGCTACATAGTGAGTGTGAGATCTTGGCTCAAGAAGACAAGTGTGACTGAAAGGTAGCGGCCCATCTGGCAGGGCTTTACTATAGAATTAGCTGGTGACACACGACAAACTGAGAAGCAGACCCTTACTCTGGTGCTGGTCCACATATCCGAATGGTAACATGGTCACTATCCTTCAGTGCCCTGGGGATTTCTTGATGCCGTCGGAAGGAGCTCTCTGTTAGGTGACTTGGCTTTTCTGTGTGGCTTATGGTATCTCCCTTCTGCTTAGACAGCAGTTGAGAAGCAGCTGTGTTAAGGAGACTCCGTGCAGAGGGAGGGAATCACGCTCCCATACCATCCTTTCTATTAGGTATACAAAATGCAGCGCTGGATGCCAGGTGCCAGGTGCACCAAGGAGCTTGGAGTCCAGTGGGAAAGACATCCAGGGGGTAAACCGTGAGAAACACGGTATGTGGTTGTGAAGCATTGTTGGAGGATGCGCCCTGTGCGGGAGAAGTATGCTGTGGATGCTGTGCTCGGGATCGGAGGAGTAAGGCTTCTCAAGGAGGCTTGTAACTGAGTTATGAAAAATTATTGATGTTTTTCCAGGAGGAGGGGAAGATGGGCAACATCTTAGGCTGATATAAAATACATACATGTAGGATAGCCTGTCAATATGGAAGACTCCGTGAGTCCCAATCAGGAGGCAGAGAGGGGGTGTGGGGGGGTGTTGAGGTGGGTGGATGGGAAGGCCAGAGGTAAGAAAGGCTGATGCTGAAAAGCCTCAGGTGAGGTGGGGAAGATCTGATGCTTTCTGCATTTGATGAGATGCCGTTTGATGTTTTTTAAAACCGGGGATGAAGGCCGTGGGTTAGTTTACATGCTACAGGGGTGGTTCTGACCATGAGACCTTCTTAATACTGGATGCTTCTTGGATACCAACCAGGGTCTGATGTGTCCCAGGCTGGTCTAAAAATTCTTATGCAGTGGAGAATGACTGGGAGCTTCTGATCTTCCTACCTCCACTTCCCAGGTGCCGATATTGAAGATATCAGTTTATGTGGTGTTGGGAATTAGGGCCAGGGCTTCATGCATGACAGGCAGGTGCCCTACCGCTTAAGCTACAATCCACCCAAATGTTAGTCTTTCTAGAAGAGCTTGTTAGCTGGTTTGAATATATATTTGAAACAATAGCCTCTGGAGACACTGGGCAACAATTGTATATATTATAGGTACCAGACGGGGAATTTTACTGGCAATGCAATACTAATTAATAATCTACCTTGCACCAGGAAGATCCCCAACGAATATTGTCCACACTCAAAATGCCTACAGGGCATTCTTCCTTAATTTAAGGGGTGGTATGGTCATGGTGAATGGATGCTAAACTCATCATTTAGGAGGATGAGCTGGAAGAATGCACTGACCTCTGTGGACCAACCAAGGCAGAGACTGTAGTCCAGAGTGGGTCGGAGGACTTCCCAATGGGATAGGATTTAGTGGCCAGGTATGAGATGTGCAAGACACAAAAGCAGAATCTAGCCACAGTCCTGAGCTGGGGATGCCTGCAGTGCCTTGCTGAGCTAAGAATAGGGTGGAGAGAGCAGAGTTTTGGGGGCAAGACCACCATGTAGTGGCCAGGCATAGAGTCTGTCTTTAATTCATTGAGTTGAGCTGACCATGGCTTATTTGCAAGGTCACAAGTGCCTCCGTTAGAAAAACAACCATGTGGTTTTGGGTCACTTGCCCCATTTTGATATAGGAAATCACTAATGATGATTGTCCCCTTGGGAGCCTTCTCCAGTGTTAAGGAAAATTCCAGCCCCTGAGATCTTCCACTGTGAGTGGCAGCTCCTTAATTTGGGGAGCAGCGTGGGTGTGGTAGGTGGGGTGTCGGAGCCATCAAAGCCATCTCTTCTGATCCCTTTATAAGGCTGTGGGTTCCTAGCTCACCCACAGTCAAGTTTCTGCCTGGAACGGGAGCACCTAGGAGGCCAGCAGGGGGTCATCCAGGGGCCAGCAGGGCCTGGCTTTATGGCATTTCTGGGAGCCCGGCTGATTCTTTGTCTTAAGAGGAGCTGAATGCTGGTCTTCCTGGGAGACAGTGGGCATGGTTGTAGCTATCCTTTATCCAGGATCGATGGGTAGCGTGAAAGTTTACAGCAGAAGTCCAAGGCAGGCTGAGTGGTCTTAATAACAAGAAATTACACTTTCTCATAGTCCTTGAGATGGAAATCTGAGTTCAGCCCTTGGCAGGGATGGGCTTCTGGGAAGCCTCATGCCTTGGTTTGTAGATAGCTGTTCTCTGTCCCCACATTATCATTTCAACTCGGCTCTGACCCTTTTCTCATAATGATGCCGTGCACGTGTGTGTGTGTGTGTGTGTGTGTGTGTGTGTGTGTGTGTGTGTGTGTGTTTGCATGCTTGTGTGTGAGTGTGTGGATGGGGTGGTGTCCTTTGGGATTGAATTCAGGATTTTACGAAAGCTAGATTATTAAAAATACTCGTTTTAAAAACATCTCACTTTTTTAGCTTATTTGTGGACATGCACTAACCCTGCCACACATGTGTGGAAGTTGTCAGTTTTCTCCTTCCACCATGTGGCTGGCTCCCAGAGCGTAAACCTGGGCTGGCAGACTTGGTTGCAAGCGCCTTTATTCACTGAGCCTTCTTGCCAGACTAGCCCTTGGTTTTTTGTTTTTTGTTTTTTATGTTTTTTTCCCAGACAGGGTTTCTCTGTGTAGCCCTGGCTGTCCTGGAACTCACTCTGTAGACCAGGCTGGCCTCGAACTCAGAAATCCGCCTGCCTCTGCCTCCAGAGTGCTGGGATTAAAGGCATGCGCCACCATGCCTGGCTTAAGCCCTTGTTTTTTTAATCCGGGCTGTGTAATTCAGGCTAGTGTTGAATGTTTGAGTCTCTGGCCTCTACCCATCAGGCAATACGTAGGACTGCATGCGTGTGGGTAGGAGTGCATGCGTGTCCCACCCCATCCCCACCCCTGCACCTGGATCTTACCGATCTTTGCACTTTTAAAGACCCCTCCCCTTCTGAAAAACACCTGTCTTCAGAGATACTGAGGTTGCTGTATGAATCTGGGGAACACTTTGCAAACTGTAAGAGTCTCTCAGAGATGGCGCCATGAGCTTAGAATCCCATCAGTTTTAAGTGACTGGGGAGACCCCCTCAGAGGGATTTATGGGGGGAAAAGCCTGAGAAAAATTGATAGGAATCCCAGTGCACTGACTCCCCCACCATGTTCCCCGAGGCGAGTGTGATGAACGCCCCTCCTACAGGCTTCTCCTTTTTGTGAAGGCTGACACACCTGTTAGAAAGAAATCTGACTCCCTCATTGTAATTTTAAAAATAACTCTCATTATTCCTCCTCTGAAGGTTATTTTCAAATTCTTAATAACTAGTTTTTTTTTTTTTAATTGCAAAGACAAAGAATCAAATCTGCTGACTTTCTCTTGGGGAAACTCAGGGTTTCTAATTTTTAAGGTGAGATCCGGTCTCTTCTCCAATATATGGGCCCTCATTTGCATGAAAAAACTTTGTTTCATCGAACAAAAACAATTTTGAGAGTGGAGAAGATAACCCAGTAAAATGTCCAGAGCCCATGTATATTTAAAAAAAAATTCCATGTGTGGTGGTGCACATTTGTAATCCCTATGTAGGAGAGGCACAGACAGGCAGAACCCACAGACGCTGTATTCAACCCGCTTGCTGAATGAGGGACCCTCAAAAGCAAGGTGGTGGCCTGAGGGACAAGAGCCAAGGCTGTCCTCCAGCCTCTACAGGTGCATGTGTGTGTGTGTGTGTGTGTGTGTGTGTGCTTGCAAATGTGTTTGTATATATGCATATATGTATGGAGACGAGAAGTCAAGCTTGGGTGCTATTCCTCAGAAACCACTCACCTGTGTTTGAGACAGGCCTTTCACTAGGACTTGGGGTTCACCAATTAGAATAGGTCAGGGATCTTCTGCTCCAGCTCTGGGATTACATGAATTATGCCCGGAGTTTTCCATGTGTGGTGGTAGTGGGCATTGACCTTGGGTCCTCCTCTGTGAGGTTTTGTGGTTAGCACTTTATGGGCTGAGACACATGCCCAGACCCTGAAATGCAATTTCCATTCCTGATGAAACTGTGCACTGGGAAAGGTTCTTCACAGACAGACATGAATAGTAGATGGGGAGTTCCTGGAGCTGCTTGGCCTGTGTGTGGGAGTGGCCTGGGCCATACACCTGATCCCAGCCTAGATCCTGAGATGGTGGCTTAGATGCAAATGCTAGTTTTGCAACAAAGATGAATACTACCCAGTACCTCTCGGTGCTGAACGAGGACAGCGCCCACACTCCTGAGAAGGTGGGAGCCCTCCAGCTTTAAGGCAAGGTGGCTGTGTGGGAGGGAGGCAGCAGGTAGAACTTTCAGCTCAGGGTTTCCCTGAATGATCTTTAACCTCTACCGCAACTGGGTTAGCCTCTCTCTTTTAATTTTAATTTTATTTTATTGTGGTAAGACTTAACATGAGATCTAACTTAGAGTTTTAAGTGTATGGCCCAGCATTATCAACTGAAAAACAAACAAAAAAAAACAAAGAGAAACCCAACACCCCCACCCCCCAAATCAACCCAATATTGTACAGCATGTTTCTAGGAAATCCCATTAGCTGAAATTTTATACCTCTCAATTAGCAAATCCCCCTTTCTCTTCATAGCCCGCTCCCCCCAAAATCCGGCAACCAGCAGTCTTTAAGCTGATTTTGCCTTTAAACAGCCTTTTGTATGAGCACTCTGTCTACTTCTGTGTCTGAATTATTCCTCTACCAAAGTGAATTTTGTCTGCACGGCTCATCTGTATCTTTGAATATTGCAGACTTGTCTTCTGGAGTGTGTGTGTGTGTGTGTGTGTGTGTGTGTGTGTGTGTGTAACACATTACTTATCTCTTCACTGTTGATGGCCACACAATTCTCCCCAAATCTTGGCCATTGTGAACAATGAAGAGGTTAACGTGTGGATGCAGATCCTTCTCAGGGTTTTCAGGGATTTCAGCTTCTTTACGTGAGCGTCTGGGGGTCAGATGGCGGGATCACACGGGGCATCCTTAAGTTCAGTTTTAACTTCTCTGAGCAATGTCTCTTTCTCTGTCTATTGTGTGCATCAGAGTTCGAGTGTCAGTCTCCCTACTTCCCGTGTAGAGAGAGGCTCGGCACTCTTTCACACCATCCCCCTGTGGGAGTACAGTCCAGCTCTCATGACCAAGGGCAATTCTACCCACCCTCCTCACAGAGTTTTGAGGATTATTTTAGTCACCTTCCCCTTCTGCCTTCTAATACCACAGCATTGTCCTTATCTATAGCTCAGTGTGTAATTTTGGTCTCATAAGTGCTATGGTGTACCTTCATGGTTCACGTTTAATCTTCACAGCCTCCCATGAGGATACGGGCCTTGAGCTCTTGTTTATGGAGATTCGAAGGAATCAATGAAATGTTCAGCTTCAGCTCTTTGTTTCTTTAGGGCTCCGTGCATGCTACCTGTGTGTTCTTCCACTGAGCTACGCCACCTGCTCCGAGATTTCACAATTTAAGGTTTCTCAATTCTGTATTGGAGCAGGATTTTGGACTGAGCTCTCTTGGCACCCAGATTCCTTGTTTTTATGTTAGTTAACTAATTTTCATACCACTCTCTGAGGACTGGGGGTAATGTCTGAGGACTGGGGGTGTATCTTTCAATCTTTTGTATCTTCCCAGTGCTCAATAAGTACCTGAATTTGTTTCAGTGATGGGGTTGGATTTTCACCCACTGATGTCTAAACAGATCAGTTGCACAGATGCATTAGTTACATGCACACTACTAATATAAACGGATGTAAGCATGGCAGCTTATGCTCTCTAATCAAAACAATCTAAAAACCTGAAATCAAACACTTTAGAATCGGAAGCCTGCTGAGTATCTACCTGATACACAATCAAAAAAGTCCACACACACACACACACACACACATATACACACATACACACACACACATACACACACATACACACACACATACACATATACACACATACCACACACACACATACACACATACACACACATATACACATACACACATACATACACACACACACATATACACACATACACACACACACACACATACACACACACATACACATATACACACATACCACACACACACACATACACACATACACACACATATACACATACACACACATACACACACATACACACACATACACACACACACATACACACACATACATACACACACACGCACACACACACCCTATGTCATGTGAAAAATAATTTAGAATACTGCCTAAAATTTTCTTTTGGATACATGTCAAGCAGTGGATACAACAAAAATGAATTTCATGTTTAGACATAACAGGTTTCTATCTCTGAGACATACCATGTGTGTCCCCAGATCTGGAATCCAAAACACTTCTGGTATCATGCATTTTGGATAGGGGATATTCAGCCTATATGTCTTTATACGTACAGTACATGTACACACAGACACACAGACACACCCCTCTCCCTATAAAGCTCAATTGGATATCAAGCTACTATCAAACCATATAAATTAGTGAGACACATGATGCCATGGCCCCATTTTAGAAAAGAGCTCAAATGGGCATCCCTGAGTTCTTCAGTTAAGAGAAAAAGAAATCCCAGGAGCCGGGGAGATGAGAATCTGGGGTTCATTATGCTTCTGACCACAAGCACCTTCAAGGTGCAAAAGGACTGCGCAGTGTCGGAGGTGTTGTGATAGTATCACGTTTGCTAAATCGAGAGGAAGCTACAGTGACCCCTCAACGGGCGAAACCCACAATAACTCCTACCCATATCCGATCAGGACTCCCGTACATACAGGGTCACACACGTCGAGTGTCTGAAGTCCTATCTCGACACCCGGTCTCTTTCTATCTCCCCCAAGAAACAAGAGTAAACAACCAAGTCCAGGACTCGGACCCCCCAGATCGACGGGCAATCGGACCTCTCATTGTATCTTCCATCTCCTCTTCCTGTTTTCCCCTTCTGTGTGTTTTGTGAGATTCACCCTGGGAGCTCTGCCTCCTTAGCCCTCCGAAGGGCTTGTGTTCATGTGATCTTTTAGACTTGGTCTTCACTGGATCTTGCTACAGCATTTTCTCCTTATCAGCAGCTTCAATTCTCTCCATTGCTAACTTGGGATCAACCTCAGTCCAAACTTTATAAATGGGGAGTAGGAAAGAAGAGTGTGGGGGAGAGGGAGTGGAAGGCAAGGCAGGATGTAGTTTGCTAGGACGTATCTCCAAGGACCCTACCCACTCCAACTCCTTCCCACCCTTCCTCTAAGTTTACATCACTCCCAATAGTCTGTCAGAATATGGCCTCATAGATGGATTAACCCACTAGTCAGAATCCTCATGATCCAATTGTCTCTTCAAAGCCCTACTGCTATACAGACTTGGGGAGCAAGCCTTCAACACATTCATTTTTGGAGGGACTTTTCAGATCCAAACCAGATGCAAGTCAGAATACTTCCTGTGCATCATATATAAGTTAAGGCTTATCACTGTGACTGATGTTTAGGATAAATTAACATATCCTGAATGCAGTCCTATCTGTGGCTTTAACATCTGCTGGGATCTTGCAATATCTTTCCAGAGGCTAGAGGGATGACTGAATCTGTGCAATCTTAGGCTTATGAACTACCACTGTCCTCTGGTTTCCCAGCATTCCCCAGGGATATACCTTCTTGTTAAACAATGATGACCACTGGAAGTGTTGATGGCCGAGTGAGGGACTGTGATAGTCTCCCTATTAATGGGGACTTCCTGAGGAAGTGACATTTGAGACTTAGGATCCCTGGACATGAGACTTAGTATCAACCATAAACACCAAGTGGCAATAGAAACAATCAAGGTCGTTTCTTTTGCACATATAAAACATCTATTCTGCTTGAAACTATCTCTCACCTGTTTTATTTCCATTTAGGTTTTTTTTTTTCAAGTAGAAATATTATTTTGCTGCTTTTGTTGTTACGTGTTTTTGTTTTTGTTTTTGAGACAAAGTCCTACAATGTAACCCTGACTGGCCTGCAACTCACTTTGTAGAGCAGGCTGGTCTCAAACTTGTAGCCACCCTACTGCCTTCATCTTCCAAGTGCTAGGGTTGTTGTCATATGTCACCATATTCTGTGGGAAATATTATTACGTTGGCTTTGAGAACTGTAAACACGTTATTTGTTACCTGTGTGCCTACGTGTTGGGGTGTTTGGTATGTGTGCGGCTGTGCATACACAGACATCAGAGGACGACTTTGCAGAGTTAGTTGGTCCTCTCCACCCACCTTTATGAAGGGTCTGAGGCTCAAAGCCAGACCTCCACACTTGCACAGCAAGTGCCTTTCCTTGCTAAGCCGTCTTTCTGGCCCCCTATTTAGGTTTTACCGGGACAGGGTCTCACCGTGCAGCGATGACTCACCTGTTTAGGTTTTACCGGGACAGGGTCTCACTGTGCAGCGATGACTGACCTGGAACTTGAAGTGATTCTTTGGCGTATTTCTTGATTAGAGGCATAAGTTACAGGCATGTACGGCCATGGCCATGCCCAGCAGAAGATGAAAGAGTCTTTTAAACAAACGTGAGGCTAAGGTGATCTCCCTGTGATGTCTTCTCTTCCCAAGCTTCCAGCTTCCTTGGGCTGTTCGTCATTTTTCTTTGGCTGCCACACTCTCTTTGTCCCCTGACTCTTGCTTTTTAGGTATTTGGGGCAGTCATCGTCACACAGTGCGAGTCTCTCAGCAGCCCTCTGTGATCATGCCAAGGCAGAAGTCATGTGTTTCTCATGTCTTTACACCATTTCTCTCCCTCTTTCTTCATGGCTCCTTCTTGCTTCTCTCTACTCCCCGCCTGTGCACTGGGGTTGAACCCAAGACCTCCATCATACTAGGCTACATTCCTGGCCATTTGGAGGGATTTTTCTTTTTCTGGTAACTAACTGCTCTGGTCAGCTAGGACCCAAACCTTGGCATCATTACCAACCTCTCTCACTCAACAACCATCTGAACACTGCAAATGTGGCCAGTTTTCACTTTATCAGAGTGTCCGGAGCCCCATCTCCTTTCCATCTTCCTCACACTGCCTTTGTTTGCTTATTAACGTATGTGTCTAGTGCTTGTTTAGCACCATCTCTATATAAGACACTCCAGGCATTTGGAATACAGCGGGAAGCATTCACAGAGAAAGACCAGCCTCCAAGAGCTGAATGTGCAAGTGCCAAGGGGAGACACCTAATAAACAATAGACTGAAGTAAATTGCTCTGTGTGTTAGAAATTGAGTGTTATAGAAAAGCAACCAGGGGTCGGGAGATCTGAGGGTGCTGGAGTTGCAGCGTTGAGTAGAAAGGTCAGGGTAGGCCTCTTGGAATATTAGAGGAGAAGATGAGAAAAGGATCCAGGAACCTGTAGCTGGTCTTTGGTACTTTGTGGGGGTCTTCTTTTTCCCACCCTTTATCATCCCTATCACAAGAGAGAGAGAGAGAGACAGAGAGAGAGACAGAGAGAGAAGGGTAGAGCACACACACACACACACACACACACACACACACACACACACAGATCCCCGAGTCTTAATTTCTTTCTTCTTATTTCTTCTTTGAGCATGACTACTAACAAAGCACAACCAACCCCCCCCCCCCNCCACCCCCAGTGACCACAGCCAACCCCCACCCCCAGTGACCAGTAGCCACCAACCCTGCCTCTCCAGGCCCTAGGATTTATAGATTTCCTGAAAAGCTCCCAGAATTCCAAATGACACACAATCGCAGAAACTATCTGCAATGGGCAAAACCATGCCTATGCTAGAGTACAAGGCAAATCATAGTCAGCCACTTCACAGTGCAAAGCAGCCCTACATCCTTATAACTGGGATTCTTATAATATTGCTCGCTCTCTCTCCCTCTCCCCCATCTCTCTATATATGTATATATATATGTATATATATATATATATATATATATATATATATATATATATATATATATATATATATATATATATATATATATATATATATATATATATATATGTGTGTGTATATATGTGTGTGTATATATATATATATATATATATATATATATATATATATATATATATATATAAAACCAAATTCCTATAATATTACTCTATCTGTCTCTGTCTCTCTATTTCTGTCTCTGTAACTCTCTCTTTCTCTTTCTCTGTGTGTTTATGTGTGTGTTTTAAAGAAATAAAAATTCCATAATTCTCAACCATTCTAGTTGATTCAGAGGCTTATCAGCTCTTATGCTGGGACAGCTCGAGGGTGTGGTCGCAGGGGAGGAAAACCCCATGATTTCTTTCCTAGATGGTTGCAGCAACTCTGAATGGATCAGGGACCATCTCACCCTTTTTCTACTTTGGGAAACCTCTTTCTGCCTCCCTGTCTTTGTGATGTAGACACACTGATCTCCAGTAACAGCTGCTGTTCCAAAAATCAAACTCAGGAGTGGCATGTGAAGACCACTCCAACCTGGTCTCCACCTGCTATTCCCTCTTCAGCTAACACTTCATCTCTTTCATTTCTCAAAGTCACGGGCACTGCCTCCCCACCGCCTCTGCTTGCGGCGTTCTCTCATTTTCTGTCCATCAACATTTTTCTTGTTGAGGGCAGTCTTCTCTTGAGCCTCTGCATATTCCCCGGGTCAAAATCCATCTCTTTGGGGCCTCCCAGGCAGGGAGGCATCTTTCTACAGAGCACAGGCTTGGTTCTGGTTGTACTGTGGCTGCTTAGCGTCTATTTGGCTCCTGCACCAGGTTGGAAGCCTCTGGGTCCCCTTTGCATGTTGGGATCTTGCTCGTGTTATGAAAAGCTTCCGGAACAGTTTGATTCAGCAGGTTCTTCCTCTTCTGTTTTGCAGATTGAAGCACTTGTGAAGGACATGCAGAACCCAGAGACGGGAGTCAGAATGCAGAACCAGAGAGTCTTGGTCACCAGTGTCCCTCACGCCATGACAGGTGATGTGGCTTGTGTCAGAGGGGGACCGGCAAACTTGAGCACACATGATGTCCTGATTGCTTTGTTGTTGTTGTTGTTGTTGTTATTATTATTTTGTTTGTTATTGTCAACTTGACTCAAGCTAGAGTTAACTAGAAATTAAGAAAATACCTCCATCAGATTGCCTGATGGCATTTTCTTACTTAGTAATTGATGTGAGCAGGCTCAGCCCATGGAGAGGGACCGCTGGGGTCCTGAGTTGTATAAGAAACCTAGCTGAGCAAGCCAGGAGGAGCAAGCTAGTAAGCTGTGTTCCTCCATGGCTTCTGCTGCAGTTCCTGCCTCCAGGTTCCTATTGAGGCTTCATTCAGTGCACTATGACCTAAGATATAAATCAGATAAGCGCCTAAGCTGCTTTTGCTTATGGAGTTTTATCATAGCAGTAGAAACCTAACCAAGACACAGCCCAGCTGCCCACAGTCTGCCTGTGTTTGTAAGTGAAGTCTTATTTCTGTTCCGTGTAATCTATGGCTGCCGTTTCGTTCCAGCCACAGAGCTGAAATAGATGGCTGTGCTCAGACAGCACTAAATCTACAAAGCTAAAATATTTACTGCCGCTTGGCTGGAAAACAGCTTCTGTCTTTCTTCACCCTTCTAATCCATACTCTGACCCTCCTGAGCTTTCCCTATGGGGCACAATCCCTAGGCCCTCCTGAGCTTTCCCTATGGGGCACAATCCCTAGGCCCTCCTGAGCTTTCCCTATGGGGCACAATCCCTAATACTCAGACCCTCCTGAGCTTTCCCTATGGGGCACAATCCCTAGGCCCTCCTCGTGTGACGGTTTAAGGGTGCTGCAGAGTATCACTTGGGGACATTAGTGTATGTGTGGTGTTGGGTGTGACCATAAGGGTGTGTTTGGCTTTCTCAGTTTCTCGCTTTGTGTCACAGCGAGGCATGACAGCTTCTGGGAACCAGAGATTTGTGAGCCTGTGCTCGTGACCCCACCCATGACCTCACTGCGTCTCCCCCTCTTTTCCTCTCCTCCCCCCCCCACCCCGCACATGTATGTGAAGGATCAAGCTTGCCTGTTGTTCCTTACACATTATCTATTTTTGTTTTTGAGACAGGGGTCCTAACTTCTTTTGAGCATGCCCGTCTGTCTCCCAAGTGTGTCTGCTACCACACTTGGCTTTAAAAACAAAACAGTCAATCAATCAATCAATCAATCAATCAATCAAACAGACAAAAACACCCAGGCCCCTAAGCTTGTGTGCAAAGCACTGTACCAACTGAGCAGTCCCCCACACTTGGACTGTGCATTTGTTCACACAAGGTGCCTTACGTTGCAGAGACGGGCTGTCTCCCATCTTTCTGATTGCTTATGAATGTGTTGATGTTTTTTTTTTTTTTTAAATCATCAGAGTGACTGTCTTACTCAGGGTTTCTATTCCTGCATAAACATCATGATCAAGAAGCAAGTTGGGGAGGAAAGGGTTTATTTAGCTTACACTTCCACACTGCTGTTCATCACCAAAAGAAGTCAGGACTAGAACTCAAGCAGGTCAGGAAGCAGGAGCTGATGTACAGGCCATGGA